>CAJNIZ010015780.1:1816-94767 GCA_905231905.1 Symbiodinium pilosum
GTGGTGGTGGTGGGGGTGGCGGCGGCGGCAGCGGCGGCGGCGGCGGCGGCGGCGGTGGTGGTGGTTGTGGTGGGGGGTGGCGGCGGCGGTGGTGGTAGTGGTGGCAAGCAGGAATAGGATGGACACTCAAAGAGCATGGCTGCCTGCCTCCAGAAAACAAAAGGGTAGGGAACCCTTCCGTAATGCTGTAAGAATAGGCTTGGATGCCCAAAGCTGTAGATCAAGAATGCGCAAGTGCATGCTTGTCTTCAATGTCTCCTGCAATGCCTTGGCATCCAGTCCGGGCGTGGGCGGAGTGGGCATCTTCTGGGGGTTCGGCATGGCACTGGGCACTTGAGCTTGAAAATGCTCTGGCAATCCTGCAAATCAAGGACGTTGTTGGAGGCGAGGCTGAGACAAGAGGAAAGGGCAGTAGAATCTGATAATCCGCAAGCCAGCAGAGCTACACCTGCATATCCTCATGGGCATTGATACCTTCAGGCGATACGGCCCACAGGGCCAAAAAGGAAGGCCCCGGACAGTCCTGAAGAAAAGAGGTATCAGGAAGAGCCAGGGCATCCGTCAAACAGTCAAACTAAGCCTAACTTTTAGTGAATCTTAGTGGTATGATTGTGTGGCTGATAGGGCTGCTTTAGTTAGTGAAACCCTCTATCTTTTTATGAGCGTTGGCGCAATTAAGCCCAACACCTGGATTTGAAGAAAAGCTGCGGGAAATCTAAATCGAAGCTGCTATTTTCAAAACCACCAAACTTGCGGGCAGCCCGACCAACAAAAAATTGAAGCTACCGGGAAGTTAGGCTAAAACAACTGCAGGAAAGCTGCCATGCACTCTCTTCGGACAATAGGAAAGCTGCAGAAAAACTGCAGGAAAGTAGCTGCGAGATGCCAGGGTTAGACCTGGGAAAGCTGGCAAAAAAGCCGTCATACGTGTGCACCCAGCAGTCGTTGATGTCACCTTGCCCAAACTCCTCGCTTCTGCTAGCTTCTCAGCCCTGATCATCAGTGGGGCTGTGTAAAGCCACGGTTGCAGCTTGCAGATAGCATCCCCCAATGTCAATCAAACACCTTCAGCACCAATGTTCTTAGCGCAAGACAGGAGTAATGCCTTGCAGGAGCCTGTAGAAGGGGCCCTAATTTGGAAAGGTCCTCTTTGACGACACCGGGCAGAAGGGGTCCCATTTCTGCAAACAATCCTATCGACTGAGAGCAGCAGACGGCGCGCTGAACAGCATTGACGCAAGTGCGTAAAAATGGCCTGCCTTGAATACAGAACCCACATCTGTTGAAGCCAGCGCACAATGATTTAAGATGACCGGATTGGATGCGCGTGAAGACCTGGAAGATGACAGCACAGCTCCTCACTGCAGGACCTTAGCAGAGAACACACACAAGTTGAGTTTACCACTTCAATCTCTTCCCATGCTGACGAGACCTGTAAGGACCCAAGAAGGAGCAACACCGAGTCTTTGACATCAATCATAGGGAGGGCGCGTGTGATCGCAAACATCAACTGAGCATTGCAGCAGCCTTCTGGGCCTCCTGCAATATACTTGCTGAGGTTGGGGTTTCGCTAGCTTGAAAGTAGCTATCGCAGGCTATGGAACGGCAAGCCTGAGAAAACCGGCAAGAGACGCTGCGAAAATCCTTTTGATCTGCCCTGTTGATCCACATGTCAACACTGTTTGCTGTACAACAAGACCGCACGTCAAGTAGTGGTTGCCAACACTGTAACACTGGAAGCACAGCCCCCTGCTGGGGGCATGCACCTTCACAGGTCAGGCTGTTTCCGTGCCATGCGGCCTACATGTTATTCTGGGATATATTGGCTGCCGGCACGTGGCTGGAGCCAAGATGGGGCCTTAAGCTTCCAAGCAGAGCTGCCTACTTTGAAGCACCAACGTCACTTAAGTCACTTAAGCTAAGAAGCAGCAAAGACATATCTGGCCCCTGCCAGCGCTGGGATGTACTGATCGGGCATTGCTTGTGCAATTGCTGCCTTGGCCCGCCATCCCGTGCAGTGCCCGGGCAGTATTGCTTGGGGCTGCAACTTCAAGAGATCCTGGATAGTGTCGTCAACGCGCTCCTCAAGGCCTGCACCACCAAGATGGAAGCCTCCCATCACAGCCAGGAGGGGCACACCTGCCAAATCAATGGCATGACGACACACGTTCACAATTCCCGCATGCGAGCAAGCAGAAAAGACCACGATACCTCCGCCCTTAACCTTCACGGCCACATAGCGCTCCTCGTCGATGTCGCAATCATCCCTCCAATCATTGTCCTCTAAGCGCTTGGAGCCAACAAGACCCTTTTCGTATCTTGTTTTGCGTGGGATATGTCCGCTGACGAAGAAGCACTCCGACAGGACGTGGGACTCCCGAGAAAGCATCATGTCACCACCCAAGCGCTGAAGTTCTTCGAAGCTGGGAGTCTCAGGCTGCAGCGGAAGCACGGTGCCAGAGGGCAACTGCACTGCCCTGGATGCAGGTTTGCTTTCATGAAGGTCCAGGTGCACCGGGGCCTTGCCTGCTGCTTTGCGCGCCTCAGCAATGGCGGCCACAGCGCCCGGGAGGCCTCCAGAATGGTCCGCGTGATAGTGCGACAGCACAATGCTGTCCACAGAGGCCAAATCTATGCCCAACTTCTTGGCATTTGCCTTCCAGAGCTGAGGACATGGACCTGCGTCCAGGAGTAAGGCTCTCTTCTGCTCACCCACAACGGCAGTCAACAACAAAGATAATCCGTGCGCTGCGCAGCAAAAGCCTGGAAAGTAGAGAGTCGCGTCTCCACGCGCCACATGTTGAGCTACTTCCGATTGGTACGTCACAGAGCCATCCTTTGTACTTGCGGCCGTCGAGAGAAAGTCCGTGTCATTGTCAATGATGTTGATGACGCTAAGTGACTCCACTTCAACCAAGCGATCCATGGCTCGGGGACTCTCCCGCTAGAGATGCTGCAGATAGAGAGAGAAGACCCTTTTCATATCTCAGCCCAAACGCATCAGCCCCAATGCATACTCGTACATAAGCTGCGGCCTGAATGTGTCAACCCGATATAGAATTTTTTGAGGACCAACTTCCGGAGCCTTGGCATTCCCTCTGCAAAAGGCGGCAAGAAAACGGCCAACTGGGCGCCCTGCTCAACCGTCGCAAACATCAGTGGCACAGGCCGCACCTACAAGTTCTCTAGATGGTGATTGGGATGTCTTTCTGCTTTCACCATTTTCTGCCGACCGAGCGGCAGCACTTTGATCTTGCAAGTTGCAAATGCTCCGTATGCAGTAATCAGACCGCACCCAGCCATCTGGCAAGCCAAGGGTTCACCGGTTGGTAGCAACACTCTAAAAGACCAGGAAATCAAAGGTGTTAAGGCCTCTGTCTTCTGTCTTCTATGGTGCGGTTTGCTAGCGTATGCCTGCGCTACGGCAATTTCTCGTGCCGAGGCTGGCGCTTGCGCGTGGAGTCCTGCGTAGTCGACTGCCCCCGCTTGCCAACTGTTCATGTTCGAGCCGTTAGCTGCTGCTTGTGCAAAACTACAGCTCCAGCTGTGCAATAGCTGCCTCGAGCTGTCGGCCGGTGGAGCGAGCTTTGAAGTGAGCCATGGGTCCTTGGCATATGACCAACCAACGGCTCAAGACTTCACCCCGGCACGCATAAGGCATTACAGCTTTGGCATATCTTCACCCGGAGCTGAAAGCGTATACCCTCGCGATGGTCATTCAAACAGGGCTTCAGAGTTTCATGAGCTAATGCATGCACGCAAACACCATGGCATGCAAGCGCAGTTGCTTTTAACAGCGGACTGGTTCCTCACCCAGCCCACTGTTCCAGTTTCGCGGTGCGCTGCAAGCATGGACCCTTGCCTCCCTGAACCACGCACTCAGCGCTACAAGAGCAGCTGCCAAAGCTGGAAGCGCAAATGATCATTTTCAAGCCTTGTACAAAGATATGCACGCAGACCAAAAGATCCTAAGTAGAATACAACTTCTGGCCATGACCAAGCTGTACAGCACGTTTTTTTTCCAGAGGCCAAGAACTCCATGACACAGGTTTCCATCAAGAGGTGGCACTCAGATGACGGGCCAGGGTGCTTGGGAGGTCTTTAACGGTGTTGTTGGTGGGCCTGATGTCGAACACCTGGGCTTAGGGCTCATTACCCGGACTCGGCCGGACTTCAAGTGTAAAGTGCACATCAGATCCCAATCTACAATATCTACAACTCAGCGATGCGAATCCAATCGGATTACATTGTGTTGATTGATTGCGTCCATTCTCCTCCACATGCTTGCATTTCATATTCTTACGCCTAGTATTTTCTTCAGTGTCCCCAATTGAAGTTGCAAGCCCAATCTTTTAGAAGAGTCTGGCTTGCTGAGTGATTTCTAGGGCTGTTTCAGGCGGTCTGGGTCTGTCACAGCACAAGGGACTAGCTGTCCAAAGGTCAGAAATGGTAAAGGAAAAGAAAAACGCCAGATCTGTTCGTCGCACGTTCTCCCAACACCAGGCGCATCTTCAACCAAGCAAGGCCGTAAAATCAAAGTGTCAAACATCAGCATTCCCACTCCACGCCGGATGCTTTCTTCGACCCAAGTAATTAGCCCCGGAATGCTTGTTTTTAGCGTCCAAGAACGTGTGCCTTCACTGCAGCCCAAGCAATGCCGAAATCTCAAACGAGGCGCGGGGATGCGCATTTGTTCCTGCGCTAAAATCATGAAGCTGTCCTCAAGAACTCGTTTGCAGCACGCTAACTTTCAACCACCCAGCACAGCGAGTCTCAGTGTGGGGGGTGCTTTCATGCAAGCACGTCTGCCACAACATGCAAGGCAGAGGGCAGCTTCCTGTCACTAGATATTAGTTACAAATGAATGATCTTGAAAACCGGACCTGCAAAGCATGAGGCCCGACAAGTCATGGACGTTGCCCTCCTGCTCATGCAAGTCGGGCAAACGTTGCCCCGCAAGCTTCATACATTAACTCACTACACGCGGAGCTTGGCATGATTTTGCAATGCTGTGCAAACGAATCATATTTAGTCAAGTAATGTCTTTATGCTCTAGGGTCCACCCCTATGCCGACAAAGGCATGTAAAATGCCAAGCTCCGAAGAAAACTGCTGTCAGTTTATTTGGGACACCGAGCGCCACCGAATCAGGCATGTTTGCTGCTTCTGAGGTCGAGGGTGTGAAGACCAAACAGTTAGTGAAACGCTACCAGCCTCACTTGCCATGCAGATGAACAGCCATGCCTCACGTGGTTGAGGTGGCTTCAGGCTATCCACAGCAAGTGGATCAGACCGGATGATCCCATCTCAGAGTCAAGTTTGCTTGTCAAAGCGTGCAGAACCCTGGCTACGAAGCTTCCACAACCAGCAATGGCTGCAATACAGGAGGAACCTCAAACCTAGCTCAAACCCGAGGAACGCAGCAAGTTGTGGCGCAACTAAGATGGCAGCTTTGCCGCTTCATGGACTGCATGACATTGACCTAACCACAGAGGAAGCATGGGGGTGGTATGCACATGGCGCGAAACACATCGAGGGATTACAAGCCAATGTCTATAATGTCAACGCGGCCACGGCTCAGGTTCTTCTGTCAGCTCAGTTCTGACAGCTGCACAAACAGCCCCAAAGGGGAAGAGATGTAAGCGAGAGGGCCTGTGAGCATGTGAGAGCTGCAAGACTCTTGGACCAGACATCCTGCATGCAGGGTTCAGAAAGGAAGGGAGCCCTGGGCCCTCCCCTGCTCCCTTCTGAGGCGCCATCCTTGCGCAAGGCCGTGCTCCACCTGCACGTTGTTCACTTGTGACTTGGAGCATCAAGATAATCACAGCTCTCAGACGCTGTACCTTGCATAAGCCTTTGAAGTGTAGTGCGCGTGCAATGCGTGCAAAGCTTGCGAAAACAACAGCTTTGGGTGTCCCGGACCCTGACGTATTCCAACCACTTGAATGATGATATGCATCGGAATGTTCAATGCATGTTGGTCAGATAAATAAGCAATTACAATCACACTGGGCAAGGACATATGGCAAGGTTGAGAGAACCACCAGGTGGCTTATGACCAGCTCTGGACAGAGCTGCGACGCTCACTGCATCTCCGCGCGCTTTAGTTGAAGCTTGAGCCAGCCTTATTTTCCGACAAGACAAAAGAAGAATGGGGCGCCCATCCTTTTACTTGAAGATCGCTGCCAGGTAGATACTGTCTTTGAAGGTTCTATATCTTCAGATGTTGAATCTCCACCAGTGTGCAGGGCCTCATGTGTGCGAGGCTTCGTGCAAACCGTCGAGCATGCCGGCGTTTTGCTTCTGGTATTGGATTGTGCAAAGTTTTTGTATCCACAATAACGGGATAGCTTTGTAGCTAGCAAGGTCGCCAATGTCAGTCTGCTTTCGAAGGTAAGTTGACCTGGCCTAGTTGCCTCAAGATCTTAGGCTTCAGGATTTCACTTTTCAGCCTGGTCCAAGACAATCGATCTGTTACTGTTTAGCCGCTCGTTTGCGGCGCAACCCGCGACCTTCCTCCTCTTGAATCCACCTCACAAATCAATTTTGAAACGGCTTGTGAGCTTCGCAATAGCGGTCTTATTCATGATTGGTTTAACCTCACAGCTGCGATCCAGATTTCTTTGGGGCGGGGGACTATCAAAACAAGACTCGTTTTGGGAGGATCCAAACACGAGTCAGGCTATGCCATTCTGATGAGCTATCCTGTGTCAGGAGTACGTCTGCCATGTGCCACAGTTTAGACCACGGGCCCTGCCGCTTCTTCGGAGGAGCTCTTCGAGAGCTCTGAACCGGAACCCGCTCAACTCAGTTCACAGTGACCTGCCTGCTCCGTGAGGAGGATGCGAGGGAGGAAGCAAGCATCGCCTGCTCAAGCAAACACGGATAATCCCCAAACCTAGTTTCCATATCATGCTTCCATTTTCTTTTCCATTTGTTTCAATACCACCCCAATATAACCCCAATATATGACATCTGATTGAGGGTCAGCCAGCGGCCAGCCTCTGCAAACATGATGGTACATGTAGCATGCTGCTTCATGCAAAAGGGGGCAATTCGATTCCAGGTATGTATGCCACATCTGGGTGATGTGAGCCGTCTTCCTGACAAACAGTGCTTCTCAGGGCTACCAGCTATCGCGTTCCAAGCCGAATTGAAGGAGGCAGGATCGCGCAATGACTATCTGCTCGCCGTTCTCAACACTAGAAGTGGGCGAATCAGGCCTTCTCCGACATGTCCAGATCAGGGCAGTGCGACAAACTCCGGGTCAGCGTTCGCTGGTTCTGCCAAGCTGGTCGCTCTCAAAAAATGTAAAGAGCCGTGGTAGCAGGTACCAAGGAAAATCGCACTTACTCTCAATAGCACTTATTCTCACCAAGCAAGATGTTGACGCCAAGAGGATGATGAACACCACAGGGGGAGAAGAGAAGTTTCATGCAACAACCAAGCATGATGTTGCTCGTGCCACACTTGTGGGGTATTGTGGTGTATGGCACACTGTAGGAGTAGCGAGGTTTAATGCAGCCATCAGGTATCATATTGTTTATACCTGACCCTACCATGCAGGTGAGTGAGCACTACAGAAGGTGCTGACCAGGCATGATGTTATTCGTGTCTCGACCCTGGAAGGGATAGAGAGCGCAACAGGAGTAGGGGAGGTTGTGGGAGGTGATGCAACCTTCAGGTATTGTGTTGTTGGTACCATGCCGTAAAGGGGTACGGAACCTTACGAAGGGAGTCGAGAGGCTCAAGGCAATGACCTAGCATGATGGATTTGTGGCCATGCCGTCGTACATAGGGCACCCATCACGACAGCAGTAGGACAGGTTTGATGTGGCAACCAAGCATGAAGATTGTCGTACCATGGCAAAGCACATGTAATGATCACAGCAGGTGCAAGTAAGTCAAGTAACCCATGAGTGAACATATGAGATGTGAGAGGAAGCCCACTGCATTTGTTGAAAGACTCAATGTTGACTCGCTCCCCAGAAAATCTCATAGTCCTGCAAAAGAAATGCTGACCACCCCGCCCGCCATCCTGTGATACAATCAATACCTTGCAGCTTTCCACACCTGGTCTGCCCTACTACTGCTGCTGACGCACTTCTCCAATCTGTATCTTAAACTGTCTGGGCCTGTCCTTGCCGAATGTCGGCTTGTCACACCCTAGCTCAATTAAGTCCAGCCTGCATTCCCCGACTAAACCCCCCAACATTGTCCTCCTCCAGTTTTTGTTTGCGCTGAAGGTTTTGGGTTTTGAAAATTTATAGCTCTCTTCACCAAATGCGTGCGGTGGCCTCAGCACCGCCAAGCTGCATGCCATCAGGGAACTCTTCGTGCAAGGCCTGTAGATGCATCTTTCGTCTTGCCAAGCAGTGCATGTCCCCCGAGTCCCCGAGTCTCGAATGAAACGTACCAGTCAAGCTTCAGATTTAAAATGTCCACACATCATAGGGGTTGGATGCCTTGTAGCACAAAGAGGACCCCCGGCTGAGTTGGCGTGGGCGATCCCTCCATCCCAGAAATCACTCTTTTATCGCTTTCACTAGCACTATAGCCCTCGCACTGCTTGTCCTTGCGTGTGCGACGAAATTATGGGAATGTCTCTTTAACAACACCCATCTGCCTCTGTCTCAGGGCCATTAAGTTTTCTGCTTTTCTGTCAGCATGATTCAAGGTCCAATAACCAATCCTGAGCTCTGATAGGCAAGCTTGGACAGCTCCCTTGATCCTGGCTGCCTTGATCTTCTCGAAGATGCCGGACCTCGACAATTGCAGCACTTGTTGCCTACTTTGATTGCTAAACCTAGCTGAGGCATGTATAGCTCGATCTGGGGGAATCTACAAACACTGTCCCAGCAGAGACAGCGGTTCAAACAAGGCGTCAGTGTAGATCGCTCCAAAGACCCGTCCTGCAGCAGCCTGGCCATGACTTGACAAATCTGCGGTTTGCCTGCCAACCCCCACTGCTAAGGGCATCGCTGCTGGGGGTACCAAGCCTGGGAGAAAGACAACAGGGCGGTGTCCCAAAGTTCTATCAACATCCGCCTTCACACGTCGTGGAGGACCCAGCTACTAACTTCAGAGTGGCTACCCATGGATGACTCCCGTGCAGAACCAGGTTCTTCGATATCAACTTCGCTTCCGGTACTTCGCTGTTCCCTCACTGATACAGGGCCCCTAAACTGAGCGAGCTGGCTTCAAGCGCTGCTTTGCAAAGCGGGTTCCTCGGTGGCTCGGATTCACTCCACGGCTTCAAGCATAAAGTGTGTTGGGTGTCCTCTGCCATCAAAACTTGTACAGCCTTGCACCCTCCACCCAAAGAGATTGGTGTCAGCTACTCAATCTGCATGCTGTGCGCGATGGCAACGTGCAATCAGAGCAATGCTCTCAGGGATTGGCTCCATCTGACTTTCCATCAAATCATACCAGCCGCAGTCGCGGATGCACCTTTCACATCAATCCACAGCTGCCACATTTGCCGGCCTTTTAATAAGCTCATCAGTCAGCAACAAAAGTGACACAAGCGAATAGTCCTAGGCCCCGGCCAAATGGGATTGAGAGGCATGGCATAGCTATCCTCCTCGACCTGAGCAAGCTGGGACACACTTCGGACGCAATTAATGACCTGAAGCACTTTCTGCTGCATTGCAACATGCCCCCTCTCCAGTCAAGGCAATCTCATATAATGTTCGTGAGCTGGGCGACAACCTAAATCAACATGCGTGGAGTGCAATGATTGAATCTCTGGTTCGCTGACTCTAAGATTTGTCAGTCTCCAGCCAATGCCCGTCTGGAACACACAGACCTGCCGCCCTTCCCGCAACCGTTGCTTGCCCACGCTGTTTTGGTCGTATTTTTCATCCGCTCAGTGTTAGGGAAGGTACAATGAAATGTCGGACTTGCCAAGCGCAAGCACTTACAACCTTTGGACCACGGCTTTGCGGTAGTAAGCATGTTCTTTCAATAGGAAACTCGGTGTCTGTTGCTGACTTTCAGCCCGGAGTAGGTGCCACAGGCCAGAACGCCCCTTGTACCTGCAGAGTGCCTGGTGCAAATTCCTACATGCCAGCGAACGTGGCCGGAACGTCAACCCGTCGGAATCCGAGACGTTCTTCTCACGGACCAAAACAAACCACAAAAGCTGGGTTTGTCCTAGAAGCCCGGGTACCCACGTAACGGCCCACCACTCCGAAAAACCCAAGTTGTCCCCACCCAATGGAGAACCATGTCTGCAGGTGATCAAGATTCCAACTTCAAATGGATCACAAACGTGGCTTCCAACATCTATCAGTACTGAAGTTACGTGAATATGCACGGGCCGGTGAGCTTTGCTTAGTCTGCCTTGCCCCCTACCATTTGGTCATGCCAGCATGACTGGGATAGTTTAGTTGCTGATACTGGTACCGTCGTTCTGGTTCTTGGTGCTTGTTTCCAAGCTCCTGGCCCGCTCTTGAAGGAAGTCCCGAAGCTCGTCCTCCCAGGCTTTTGCTGATAGAATCTACTGAAGGCCTTCTACAAATTCATGTTCTGCTGAGGTCTACAGGGGGCCCAATATGATAGTTGCGGCTTCAATTTTTCTAGGCCTGCAAGTTGTCATGATCGAGTTCCCTAAGCCGCCACCGTGCACCCAAGTGGTACTCGGGGATGATGCAAGAGGGTTTCTGGAATCGACAGATCCAGTTATCTGCTCTCCAGCCAACATGCTAATGCCCTGTGTCTCTAAACAATTCATTGTCTCTCGGACAGTGGAAACATGCAAATCGTGGGTCGGCCTGAAGGATGATGGCCCACTGCAGAACTTCTTCAAACTTAAACATCAAGCCCTGAATCTAGCTCATTCATGAGGTCAAAGAAAAAGTAGCATCGGAGGCAAAGTCCACTGCGCCTCATCCATATAAGCCCAGGGCCTTGGTCGTGGGAATTTGGTTTTGTGGGCGCCCACCAGTGATGTGCAAAGCCCTGCGTCCATGAAGCCTGCGGCAAGAACAAGGCCCGAACTTGTCATCAAAGCCTTCCCACACCTGATGAAGTGGGGCGATGCATCCACCACGTAACGCTGTGCTACAGTTGCCATTTCTGCATGCTCTAGAGCTGTTGCTAGCATCAAGCGGGCCGAGCGATATGTGGCATCCTTACATTACTCGTCGGTCACTTGACTGCTGCGGAACCTGCATTGCAGGCAACGGTGAACTAAGACGATCAAACTCGCATCGCTAGCACCAAGGGGTTGCAGTCGACGACTCATATCCTGGTTGCCCAACGCTTGAGGCTCAGGCGACAAGAAAGTTTGTGTCCAACTCCTTCCAGCAGCATGGCATTGCAGCTTCTTTGGTCCCCTTATTGCTTGCTGATGGTTGGCCTTCAGCTAAGCAGACTGATCTTTGGATCTTGGATTCTGACCATAGAGCTGCCCTCCCCTACTCAACCTGGTTCGACCCAAATCTTGCTTTGATCGGGTTCCTGGCTACTACTAGTGTAGCAATGCCATGTGTTTCACCCCTGTTTGCAGCCCTGTGCTGCAGCTCCGGAACCGGACGCAAAGAGCAAGATTTGGTGCCGTGCAGTAAGCCCAGCAGGCACAATAAAACCCAACAACTTTCACCCCAAACTTGCCTCTTGATAGTCAGTGAAGAAGTCAGGACCAGGACATGTTGCAGGGATGATTGTAGAGTTGTATTCAAGCACATCCGCTTTTCACATCCTGCGGAAAGTAGAAGTTGAAGCATTCAGCGCCGTGGCGGATGGCTCCCGACTCTTTGGTGGTGTTGATCACAGCCTGCGTCCGGATTCTTCATTGGCAGCAGATTGAGTGCAAGCCTGAACTCAAGGCTTCCATAGGTGGGGATTCATGGAACCCATAGCTCTCTGTCTGTAATCCGTGCAGCCTTAACAGAATCCACGAAAGCTACTCGAATAGCTGCTAGCACTTTGATAAAGCTTGTGGAGGCATTCACAGGTTCCCGTAGCTGCACCACTGACTGCTGTGGACCAGTGGTTCTACGAGCAAAAACGAGAACAAACAGCAGCGAATTACATGTTAAACTTAAACGCAACGGCATGAAACCTAGCATCGTCCAGATTGCAATCTCGAAAATACTCCTACAACAGGCTGAACGATTCAAGGTGGAGGGATTCGGTGGGACTGCCGTCCTGCAATAGGACTAGGCAATGAAGAAGCGCTCTTCTGGGCAGCACTTTGAAATGCATTGGGACGGTGGCAATAGGATTCGCCTGCATCAGTCTGAGCCAAAAAAATCCAAGGTCCACCAGCGGACTTCTCCAACACTTCAGTACGTCAAGCTAGTCACGTGCCTCGATCAGGCGGTAGGAAGTTGCATCCTTGGTCCAGCCCGCCCACTTCACGAAGGAATGGGGCGTCTATGCGGTTCAGGAAGGAAATCGGACGTGCGGAATTGCTGGGCATGGTGCAGAAACTGCATGCAATGCAACATGACCTTCGACCGAACGAACCTCTTGCTAAAGCTTGGCTAGTTTTACGCTCACCAGACCTAAATCTTTGGGAGTCAATCTTACGGTGAAAACCCTCAGCTAATGTATGTGCAAGCACTGCAGTCTGCTAGCCTGCTCAAGCCATAATCACAAACCTGCACGCAGTCTCTGTTTTGGCAGCCATACCCGTCCGGCCCACCAAAGGTCAGGTCCCGCTTGCCTGTGGACAGCGTGGTACAGGGGCAGGCATGAGTGGGGGCTGCTTGACCGGTCATCCGATTGCCGGGTGCTAAAAGATGCCTGAAGCATTCCGACAAAAGCGTGCAAACTAAACGGACGCCCCTGCGCCTTGGCAAAGAGCCTGTCCCGCAGTAGCCTTTGCGCCGCCCATCCAGTGCCTGACGGCGACCGCCACTTCTCTATCAAGACATACAGGAATATGACACGGACCCAAGAACAAGAATTATAATGTTCTGTGTTGGATCGGATGGAATCCAGACCATGTCATGTATTGCTAAACGGACTGAAGTAAGCGGGTTGGAGTCTCAAACGCAGGCAGTCTCACCTGGACGAATCTTGACAAGACTAAGAGAGTCAAGGGCATTGCCCCAGCGAGGGCAATGGGGCCAATGTGTGTTCTTTGAATATTGGTGATGTCAAATTGGCTTCAACCCAGAACTAACATCTTTCCAATACTTCTTTTTGAGATTTCATGCAGGCCAGCATGCTCAGTGCGACCGGGACAAGCCCTGGATGTGGTCTCAACGAGAAGACCCACCCACCTTAGCAGCCTTAACGGGGTCCCGCTTTGTACGCAAGGTCTTTGACTGAATTTTTGGGGGTACCACACAGCTTTCCCGCCATCCTCTTCTGTGTGAAGGAGAACCTCTGAAAGCATGCTGCTGCAGATGCCCAGCTGCATGATCTCCGTGGTCTCGTCGGTGATGTGGGCCTCGCCGCCTGATGTGATGTCGGATATTGCAGATTGTTGGGACTTGCCCGGCTTCACAGCGGCGCATAAGGATTCAGGATTGGTGTTTCCAGCCTGAAAATGCAGAGCTTTGTCGAAGCAAACCCCCACATACCGCGCACGTATCTTTAGATACGTCTGTACGAACATGTGAATATGTGTATACATATGCAAGAACGCATGCATTTCGCAATGCTTACGTCCAGTCCCCGTATCACTCATCCTAACAACTACCAGCGGCCACCTCGCTCAGCTCCGCGGTTGTACTTCTTCCCACTCGCCATGATGACCTTCGGGTGAAACACTAACGCCTAATGAACCTGCCCAGCCCAACCGGGTGGACATCTGGGCGTGCAATCAAGGCTTGCAGCTGGGTAAGCTGAACATGTGACAGTTGCTCACGTGGGAAGCTCTAACCCCAAGTTCGCACACTGCTGCCAACACGGATTGCTTAGCACTCCTGCCTGGCCTTACCCTTAAGCCTTCTTGCAGGCTTTGCCTATCAACACAAGCCTTCCCAAATCACAAGCCTCTGTTCATCTCTGTTCCAAGATTTCCGGTTTGCAGGCCCCAACAGCGCAGCGCAAACCCACAGAGCTCGACAAGCAAGGGCCTTCGATGTGAAGTGCTCTGTGTCCCCATAGTACAAGTCATTGAGGCAAATCTGCTCGTTGCCTGGAGCACCAGCTTTGACAATCGAACAGCAAGTTTTGGGCCATTCTCGGCGCAGCGCTGCCTGAACCAGGGTGCCGGCGCAGGTTTTTTGAAGCTGCGCAGACTGGTGCCAAGCCAACTTTTCTTAAACGCACATGAACCAACTCGAAGCCCTGGAAACCGCAAGTCGCAGTCCCACGGTCAATCTCAACCGCAGCGCTGAGAGAAGTTTTGGCTTGACTCTTTCTAGACAACGCCTTTGGGCCGGAGTCCGCCCGAATAACCCGCAACAGATCCCTGCCTTCCAGTACTGCCAGGGCGGTGTGAACACATGCAGCCAAATTGCTAGTGCATCGGATGACCGGAGTGCCAATGCGGGCCTGCAAGGCAAGGATGGGCGTTTTAGATCTGAAGAGGAGCTGCACGGATGCGGATGGAAGATGCAATTAATTAGGGCATTTAAGCAGCTGTGGATTCTGCACTGGCAGAGAGACAGTTCTCCTATCCAACCACAGAAAGCGCATTTGCTTTGAAGGTTCACGGCAGGGAGTCAGCAGACCTTCTTCAGCAGCTTGTATCCCGCCACGTGGGCGTCGAAGGTGTCCTGGAACAAGTTCTGCCTCAGTAGCATTGCTTCTCATACCTAAGGTCCCCTCACAGATCGGCATTTTGGCAGCATCTGTAAAATTAGAATCTTCAGCTGCATTGCTTGTATTGCGATGAAGCACCAGGTTCCCAACCATAAAAAATCAGCTACCGCGCATTGACATCGTTCAGTCCAAGGTTCGTGAACGGCGTGTTCTTCGCCAGCATCAAGCCGCCGTTGATGCGAGCCTCGCCATTCTTGTCCAACCAGTCCTCACAGGGTCCTAGAAAAGCTGCCAAGAATCTAATGGCATCCCAAAATACAATCACGAGCAGCTTGAACTCAAGTTTGCTGATTGCATTCCCGAAGCTGCTCAACTTCTCATTCTGATCCCAAAATCCCAAAAGGAATCACCTGTAGATTCGGGAAAGCCCCGGGGGTACACACCAAAGGCTTGCCACAACGATGCTCTAGGAAGAATGTCGTTTTATATTGAGGCCTATGGATCTCCGCATGCTGCAGGTATATGGCAAGTTGTACCACACTTGTTGGGACTGCCACGGTTACATTTTTGAAGCCCCCAACAAAATCAACACGGAGCCTCGTTGGTCAGGAAAAGATCTTTGCCCTTCCGGTCCTCCAGGGATCCCACTCTACTCCCCAAGCTGAAGCTCACAACGCATTCTCAAGGAGCCCAGATCAACAAGGCTTGATGTCTCAAGCCTGCCATATGCCCTCTGCATCACATCAAAATGCCTTTATGGCTTGTACAGCGGTACGGCATGTGGGCAACGGGAGCTGGTGCCCGGATGCATTCTGCTAAAGACCTACTCATGAGTCAGCCCTATATGAGGCTATGCTGATCCCTTTCGAACCTGATCTTTCTGGAAACTACATGATACCTATAAAGCCTGTGAAGGACCCTAAAAGCCCCTACATATGCAATTCTGAAGCCATGAGGTACTAGCGGCGCTCCAGGATGGCGGCTATGCGCCGCAGCGTGTCCAGCTGAGGTTGGATCAGCGCAGCATCCGCATCCAACATGAGAACCTTCTTCAATCCCACCCGAAAGAATCGCACTATGACAGGAAGGACGCTCATGATTATATCAGGATTCCATTGCAGGACGTGCTTCTTGGACACGAGCAGCAACTGGGTAATCAAACCAAACAATAATGAATGCAACCATTGATGATGACAAAGCATCTCATGCAACTGCATCACATCGATGCGGACGATGGCAAACATGATGAATAGTGTCTTTGCTCCCCCTGTTGACATGCAACAGCGCAGAGTTGATGTCTCTCTTGTTCATCTTAGTGTAGCGGATTGAGAGAGGGCCCAATCAGAAACGTCCTTCGTCTGGCCCGGATGTTCGATAGGGCGGAGGGTTGCACGTAGGAAGCTTGTCCGAGGCCGTCAGATTTATGCTTGAAGGTCCCGTCCACACGGAATGCACGACATCTACTGGCATTTATCATGTTGCGGATTCTCCAGTGATGGGAACTGCCTCAACAACGACTTTCCTTTAATATCCTTTAATAATTGGACTTTTGTCTAAGACCGCTTACAACGTCCATTTTGTGAGCTGGCGTTGCCTCTACCTACCAACGCCTTTTTACATAATGCCACGTTTGCATTATCTGGCAAGCACGTCAACAAACCAAACACTGAGCACAAAGAATTTGAAACAGATCACCAGCTGGTGCTCGTCAGGAAAACTGGGACGCATCCAAGGCACATGTGTGAAAGCTTGTGGGCTAAGAAGGTAGTCCTGCATCATCAGGTGCTTCTCCCAATTGTAGCTCCTGGTAAAAGTGGAATGTCGCGGATGGCTTTCCTAATGCATGCTATCTCCATCTGCTTTGCAGTCGCATGACTTGCACCTTCTACTATCGGCTTTGTCAACTTCACAAGAAGAACTACCAAGAAGACCTACTACACCGCACAGACACTCTTGGCCCGGCTCAGCCCCTCGTGAAATGGAAATGCTGCTGAGGTTCTCCCTCTCGTTGATCTTCGCACAAACGCGCAAGGACTTTTTGCCGCAGTCGTTTATCATCCAGTCCTCACCCGTTTGTTCTCAGAGACGGTGCAGATTCCAATGATAAGCTTCATCGAAGCATGACAGTTCGCCACACAGTTTTTGGTGTTGAACATTGTTCAATCTAGTGACTCTAGTGGTCGCTTCCCTAATTCCTTTCTCCGACCAAGCATAGAGTGAAGGTGCTGCCAAGAGGCTGTCAGCTGCGGCTCAGTAGGGTATGCCTTGTCTGGCAGCAAGCCCAGCGCCAAGTGATGCTTCTGAACGGCAGGATGCACAATTCCACGCGAACACCAAGACACGACCTCCTTCACTGCATGCAGCCACTGATATGCAACCCCTTTTCTCAGGGACGCGGGGCCCGAAGCACCATAGCATGGCCGTGCTTCTCCGCGTGCGCGCGATTTGTCGCCTGACCAGGCTCCCAAAAGGCTCCGCCCTCTGCACCCCTGCTGTTCGAGCGAGTTCCGCTTATTATCAGAAAGCACAACTCGTCGCAACTTGGGGCGTCCAAACTTCCCACTTTGGTTGTTCCATACCCAGCAAGGTGACGATCTTCCTTCCCTGCGCCAGCAAAATCACAAGTCTGCTCAAGAACAGGTGAACATCCACAAGCCCACTTGTCACGACAAAATTGGACCACAAAGGTCACGGAACCAAGGATACCTCACTGAAAACATGCTACATGCAATTGCTTTACGCAAGATGGGAGAGCTTCACACTTCACCACTCCTCAGATTCAAGACCCCTAGAAGTCACTTCTGAGCGCCCAAGCCCAGTATCGGCTACATCCCACTCCGAAAATCCAGATGCGGCGCTTCTGTGTCCCTACTTCCTTTCTTCTTGTTGTATTTCCCTCCAAAACCATCCTTACAAACAGTAAAGCCAAATGAACGTTCTCAGAGCATTGGTCCTTCTTTGGGATTCTCAGCTGGGACTTTTGGTCTCAAGCAGCGAAGGCACCAGGATGGCCCTGAGCCAGTCGGGCCGATCTTCGAGCCGCTGCGCATCCTGCAATGATTTGCGATGCCCGTTCTTAAGGCACCCGAAACTACGATACTGTTGATAGGTGGCTATAGGAAAGGACTCAAGTTTGATACGTGTCCATGACCACGGCTGAGGTTTCTGGCTTCGATGCTTCGATGTTTTGCTCAAACTACCCGTGTGAGCCGGTATCCTGTTGAACTACTGGACTTGTTGTCATTGCTACACTATGCCATGTAATGTAGCCTTAGCAAGCTATTTTTGTGCTGGGATTGCAACGTTCCCATACTTTGTTGCGCAAAAGTCTTCTGCCATCATGAGCCATGACCTTCATTGTTGCCGATATGGGGCTCCACAGTGCGATTGCTCAGCAAGGCACTTGAGTTGCAAGGCGGACGGGGGCTGAATGATGGGTGCAACTACTCAGCAAGAGCTGAAAAAGTACAAAGACCTACTCGGTGCTAACACGTACAATCAACAACAGACAGGACAGCGTGGACCAAGCCACATGGCCACGCGGCCTTGCTCAGCCAACCCTAGGGTCAACAGATCTCTAAACCCTTTGCCTCAGAAGTTGTTGCTACAAGCAGTCCTTGCTGTTTCCCCATGTGCTGTGGGAGTCACTGAGGACGGCCTTCAAGACAGTGGTGTTTGACGATGGGTTTCCACCCAAGGCTGCTGTCCACGTCAAGATATTCGTTCAGAAAATACAAGGTTACAATAAGCTTGGTCGAAGGGGCGTGCATTCTGGCGGTGCTAGACCTAGTCGGTGCATCGTCGGTGCATCCATTTGCACACACACCGGTTCAGACTGAACACATCCTGTTCTAAAGCCATCTCTAAGTTCATGTTCCGTACAGGCCGAAGCAGGAAAAGTTTGACATCGCCGCCTGGAGGATAATGATTCCGCCATGAGGCTCGGGCCTGGCATCGATGACCTGCTCAAGCAAATAACATGTCCCACCGAATACGGGGTAAGGGGGGCGCTTTTATATTAGGGGGAAAGGATTACAAGAAACCACATTTGCATTGGTGTCGAAGGATGGCAAAGTGCGGCGAATATCATGCAAGCATTGAACCGCGCTCAACTTGACCAGAGTAGCACAACGATTCTTCATGCATTTGCCTTTTGACGCAATGCTTGCCACCTACTGCAAGCAACTGCAAGAAGGTACAACTGCAAGCCCCAGATTTCCCACATGCTGTCATCAAATCCCATCCAACATCTTGCTGGGCTGCCGCCCAACCATAGTTGAGCGCGAGTAAAGAAAAGCCCCGCCAAGCTGCCAGCGCATCTTTTCGCGCCAGCCATGATGGCCCTGGCCCCGACCTAATAGCTGCATCAGCACTTCAAGCCAAGCTCTGTGCAATTCAAAACAATTTGCTTCGTTGAAAATGCCCCCGAGCTCCAACAAGGCTCAGAACGCCCCAATTGATTATACAGCTTCCGTGCGCCCAGGCACGCGATGGGAAGTCCAGCAAAAGGATCCACCGGAGGTGCAGTTGGCGGCTGCTCAGGAAGACCCACTGGCCGCGGTATCTGTGCTTTGAAAACCTCGAAGCAACGAACTGGCAGGATCAACCAAAGTGAGGCATTCTGGCAGCTCTGGAGCTGCATTGGCAAGTTGTTGCTACGTCTTCGATTTCTTCGGCTGCATGGTTGCATGCCAAAGAAACATCGCGGTAAGGGCCCCAGCCATTCCTCTGAACAACATCAACCTTGCAAGATGCTGCTTGCAGTCCCAGAGGCATTCCATTGATCCGAGATAGGACCTTCCTCCTGCTAGCGCTCTGGAAATGGATTACAAGTTCTTTGTGACCCGCATTTCTTGTGGTTTCATTGCCAGGGGCTACGATCCCATCTTCAAGAGGAATCAGTTTAAGGCTGAGTGTCAAGCACACGCCATGATGCCTATGGAACTCTAAACTGCTGCGCAAGGCCGAACCGGCCAACAAACCGGTGGGACCCTGATGCCACTGCTAGCGCTGACAGTTGCGTCTGGAAGTCCCATCTCAAGCCTGTTCATCAGGTTACGACCCCAAGCACCTCGCCATGAACGGAGCAGCACCGACAAATCCAGTCCGGATGTGCATGGCTAAACCTGGGCTGGTCAAAATTGGGTCAAATTTGAGCAAGGTTCGTTCCTCACAGGTTTGCATCAACCAAAAAAACCGGCATGATGCTTGGGATTTGCCTTGGGTTTCCCGCTCTCACAACCACACGATACACTTCTGCAACCCAAAAAGTTAGGAAAGGTGCCACCGCGCAAACTGTCCCTCACCAGACTGAAAGCTCCCAGGTCTAAACCAAACCCTAACCTGCGTTCTCTTCCCGTGCGTTGAAGGCATGCCCCATCTGTGGAGCTCAACATTTATGACATGATTGAAACATTAGCCAGCGCTGAGTGCTACTCCTAACGGAACTTGCAGGGTGGCAAGAGGACATCCAGGAAACATGAAGAAGCGGCCGCACTCCAGTTTCGTGGCAACCTTGGCAAGGCGATCTGGAGCCGAACAATGCATAGCACCTCCTGAGGCTTGAAAACATAACAAAGGTCAGGAAGAAGTCACTGCAGAAGTAGCATGATGCCCTTCTCACATCCGACTTGCTCATTCTTGCCAGGATGCCGCCTCATCGCAAGCCTGCAGTGCCCGACGGCAAAGAATTGTTTCGGACACAAGGGTGCGGACTTAAGAAAAGCGCGATCTCAGCGACATGCACCGGACCCTCTTTCTAGATGGTTCCGAATCCGTATTGGAAATGGCTTCTGCCGGTAGGCTACATACCATGTTGGGTCTGAATGCTTGAGACAGGAAGTCCAAGCGCATCCCATTTCTTCAGTATTGCTATGATTGGTTCAAAGTACTCATGAGTTGTCGCAGAAGGGTTGTAGCCGGAGGGGCCCCCCCCCTGTACTGCTAGCGCAAGTTCAGATCTCATGTAATCATCCCAGTCCCGTCCAAGTTTTTGTATTGAGCCCTCAATGTAGCGAAGCATTGACATGCCTTTCTCGCTTTAGATTTCACAAGAGTACACCCCTCTCAACCGCCCTGGCCTGCACAGTGGGCAGATTACCTAACTCCAGCGCCTGATCCGCGCACTCCTGGGCTTGCAAGGGCTCGCAAGGCTGCATGTAATGGGCAACTGCTTCAACTTGGACGTGTCTGTTTGGGGCCAATAAGAGTCCTGGCAATCTTGCAGCACACTCAGCAAACTGCCTGAGAGCTCACCAAGTGACTCGGTGCTTTGCAAAGAGCTGCTCGACGTACTCGCCAGTTGCCTTGAAGCAGGTAGTCACTCTATGTCACTGTAATCATTCTCATCAGCAAGCTGGTAAACCCACGTTGTCTGCTTCCAGTAACTGGAATGCTCTTGTGTACAGGAACGGCCAAGGTGCAGGTGCCGGCTCCACTGCCGCATCCGCATCCGTGGGCGCGGTCGGCGGCGGTGACGGCGGTGGCTGCTGAGGAGCTGAAGGCACGGGCGGCGTCGACAGGGGCGCCTGCTAGGTCTGTTCAATCAAGCAAACACCTTCATGTTTAGTTGAACATTATTCAACAACAGGATAAGACGGCAACTGCTTGTGAGCCTCCGGCTGCGCCACTTTGGGCGAAGCAATTTGTGCAGGAGCTGCAGCCACAAACTGGCTCCTTAGGCATCTGCTGTGAATGAGAGTTTCAAATAGTTTCAGCGAAAGTCAGTTTGCAAAGATTGCTTGGCAGATTACAGCCTTCCATGCCCGAAAACGTCGAAAGCACGCGAGGATGGAGTGCAGTCGCTCAATTGGATGGCATTCGTGCGTGGGCACTGCACTACAAAATCCGATCCGACACGCTGAAAAGGGGTTCGAACCCCAAAATCTTTGCCCAATCATGGCCGTCAGGATAGTAACGCCGGCGGACAATCAAGCCAGCACTTCAGGCCTGAAAGTAGAACTAACATCTGCAGGGACAGGGTGCTGCTAACTAGTCATGTCACTAAATAACAAGTACTAGTGAGAGTGACTTCGCAATAGTAACCAGAAACATTTTACCGCGGGCAGCCTAGGATCGCCTGCTGCCTCTGCCAGTCGGTGTCAACCGCTTTTGACTTCCAGGCTGCTACGTCCACCTTGAGATAGGAGCGGACAACATCCCAAGTAAGAACGTATTAGTCACCGAATACCATTCCCCAAGAAAGAGAATAACCTCAGACACACACGGTGACAGCAACTGCAATGAGCATGCTACAGTACCCCAGAAAGCAGCAAGTACGGCATGTCTCCTGGTAGGGCAAATTGTTTAGCGTTCAAGTCCTTCTTCCAAGCAAATCTTTGGCTGAAGCGCAGGCGCCTGCTTCACAGCCGCCTGGATTACATCCCGGCCCAGTTGGGCGGCGCTTCCGGGGCTCTCTTTGTAGCCCCCGGTGAGGTAAAATTCAAAGTACCTGCGTGTCGGGTGATGTCATGTGAGCCACTTTCTACCGATTCTACCCGTTTCCAGGGATGAATGCGTTTGCGCGAGACTGAACAGGACTTCTATGGTACGAGTAGGGCTTCAAAGGATTCATGCATTTGCTGGGGCTGGCAAGGCCGCACCAGCTTTGTGCCGATTCAGTTCATGATGTCTGTCGAGGTTTTGAGGATAGGGCGGCCGTGGAATACCAAAGCCTGAAAGACTCTAAGGTAGGGCAAAGATGGGAACATGACCAGTAACTTGAATTGAATCACAAGAGGAAATCAATGCCTGAGACCTTTTAGTTTGGATGAAGCATAACCATAGACTGTGCTCCTGCTTTCCGACCTGTGTGACCCAGAGTCTCGTCACCTCGTTGCTCAGCATACGGCTCGTCAGACCAACTGCAAGGGCTATCTGATCTCATGTAGTACAAAGTACCCCAACTCCTGAACTCCTGAAGCTAACCCTTCCAAGCCCTGTCTTCGGCCATGGCACAAGCCAGGCACTGCCACGAAGGCAACCCCGAGCACCACTGCCACAACGCTGTGGCAGCTCGAAGAGCCCGAGCGCCGAGAGGGCATGGAAAGCTAGGTTTCTGGGAGCTGAGGCTTCGTGGTTGCCGGGTGGTAAGTTGCTTTACTGTGATTACTGAAGCCTGCATGGTTTAGACTTTGTTGGCTAAGTGTTTTGTTGCTGCGCAGTTCAGAATGGGCTCCTTGCTGAGGCTTAAGATTGTCAACATACCTGCCTGGAGCGCTTGCCAGCGAAGCTGGTGCGGTTTCCAAATATTTGCTTTCAGGGTAAAGAGCCTGTTTGTCCGCTCAGCACCTGCGGAGTTAAGGGCTGCACGGAAATTCACCTCAACTGATATCTAGAAGATCATCTGAATCATCTACGGGCTTTCGCAGCCCAATCAGCTGAGCCAGTCATTGGCGCAAGCGATTACGGCGGGCTGGCTGTAATGTCAAGGCTCAAGCATATGCTGCGATACATGCTCTCTGTCACACGCGACATGTGTGCTTTCGAAAGAGAAAGTTTCAATAACCTCTGGGATACAACCTGAGTATCATGAACAGAACAGATTCCAACCTGCTCAACAACAACAGTTGGCCCATAACTTGACTCCCAATCCCAAACGCTCCTTACCAGGCTCTATAAGAGCTGTGACAAAGACTTAGCACGGAAACGGTCTTCTCGACTCCGAAGTCTAAACAGCTAGTAGTTTGTTATTCAACGTAAACCTACCCAAGGTACTGAACTGTCGCTTCAACATCGACTGCCTCGCATTCGAGCTGGCATTGCCCCTCACTTGCAATTACGTCTGCGTCTCTTCTTGAAGGTTGCGAAATCTTCTGGTCTCTCTTGGCGGCCTTCTGGAGTTCACTTGGCTGGGGAGAGAATGAGGCCGCGGCGCCAAAGCCAAACTCCGGAACGTCAGGATGGAATCCTGCTGCGTTCTGCTGACAGCTGTACCCAGACAGCTCCGCTTGCTCAATTTGTTGAGTCATCGGAAGCCTTTTAGGCCTCGACGCTTGAAGGAGACTTGCATCCTCGGGGGAAAAAACTTGCAGCAAACTCTGACTCCTGTTTCACACCCTTCATTACCCTTCCTAGGGAGTATTCCGGCATGGGGCACCTCTAGAACTGAAGGCACCCTCGCAAGAAGTGACAGACTGCCCTGCCTGCATCATGGGCCTCTTTCAAGACCTCGAGCCAGCGCCTCGGGACCAGAACTCAGGAGCGAACGCATTAGATCCAGCGCAGTCTTCCTTCTAGTTGTGCTGCTACCATCACAATGAGGTTACTCACACGAAGTCGCCGCGCACATGTGTCCATGCAACTGAAGCTGTCCAAAGCAGCTCTGTCTGTAGTTGCTACAGGTTGCTCTACCTAGGGCAAGAACCGTGGTTTGCACAGCAAAAGCAAGCCAGTGGCATGCTGAGATGAGCACGAGGTCCAGGAAGAGGCGGAAGGCTTTCGCAGGATCTTCTCTGTGTGTTCCAGAGCCTTAGGCAGGACTCCTACTGTCGGGGGTCAGTACGTGTCTCTGGCTATTCGACACACGCACTGAACCTCGCTTCTCCGTAGAAAATTGAAAGCAAAACTGCACATGGCAATTACTTGCCTCCCACCGCTGAGGAAGAAAGCCAAACATGGAATGTTGGGATTTGCATGGAGGATGTCATTGGGGCTGCGGTAGACACTAGCTCCCCATATTCCTCTGTATTGGATCCAGGGCGTGCCCTCTGTGGTACCCGGCCCAGAGGCACAACTTTGCCTGGTCCGGTGGCAGATGCTCGTAGTGCATGCCGCGGCTGCCCACCTTGAAACCCTTCATGTTTGAGCAGTATGGGGGTCCGTTCTTTTGGGAAACACTCTCGTCATGGGCGACTCTGAAATCTCATGCCTTTGAGATTTCGAGGCCTTGTCTGAAATAAACACTACAGCTGTAGCAGTGACTGCGCTGTGCTCCGCGCCAGAAAGGTGTCGAAGTCAGACACAACCTGGCAAGAAAATGCAGAACAATACTGATGTTTGGCCGCAAGACCCCATGCTTGCCTTGCCGCAGGTTGGACTTCAGAGTCAGCATGGGGAGCCCAAGGTCAAGGACCCCAACTTAGACCCCCACTTGAGATTGTAGTTTTAGAGGCCGAAGGTTTGCTTTCAACGGAAATCGCAAAAGCTTTTGGCTTTTGACACTACCAAAAGCAGCCTCTCCTTGTGCAGCACCTGTCGCAAACGAAAGCTGTCAGGATCCATGACAGGCCCTTCCTGCCCTTCAGATTAATAATTTGATGCTATGAGGGCCCGAGAGGGGACGTCAACCTGGCACATGCTCACGTAGTGCCAGAGCCATGCAAAAGGGTCCACTGAACCACCCTCCTCTTAGGCGTCGACTGGCTTCACCGTGCTCTCCGCATAGGCGATGAGCAGGCCATGGGGGTTCGTGGGATTGTCCTCACGTGAGCAGGTCCTCTTGCGCCCAGATACATTTTCCATCTTGGTCTGTCGTCTTGACTGCCTGAAGCTCTGATGAATGCGATTCCAAGGCTGTCCTGGTCAAACTGGTACAAGACCACCTTCGGCCTGGACGTCCCGCGCAAGGCCTGGAGATTCATGTCCATGAAGGCCTTAGCTGCTTGAGCATGTTTTCATGTGGGGGTTGAGCGAAAGTTGAACAATCACTCACATGATCTATTGCTAGCAGGAAGATCCAGAACTGGTACAATCAAGAATCAGGCAACAGTCAAATGCTGGGATATCTGAAAGAGCTGCCGTCAGCACTCCTCTCAACAACCCTGCCCACCCTGAGAATCGGGTAAAGGAAAAAGGACAGGCACTCGGTCTGAGAATTTCACTCAGCACTTCCCTGAGTGCGTGACAGGTTCGGAAACCCGGCCTGTGCTTCGCATAAGCGCATGCCGATGGTCGTTGTATTTGCTGCTGACTGCCAATTATCTGTCTAAATGCCACACACAACTTACAGAGCGACTTGTTTTGCTTCCTGCATTGCCTCCTGCCTCCCATGGGCTCTGCAACAAGCATTTTTGGCCCACCGAATACGCTCACTCTCAAGATGGAACAGAGACGAAAGGGTCTGCAAAAGCACACAATGCAAGGACTCATTTTTTATCATTATATATCCTCATGATCCCACGCGGCCTGTCTCCCATCCAACCGCCGGCTGGATGTCTGGCCTTGTGGTTGCATGTGCTATTCAGCTACGGCACAACGTCCAGTGTGGGCTGACCTCACAGCGTCTACAGCTCTGATCCTTTAACCCTGAGACTGAGAGAGCTGGAACCCGAGGCCGGGCCCCAGGCTTGAAGATGAAGGCCTGCTGGACCGCCGCCTCCGGCCTCAGCTACGAGGTCCCAGGCAAGAATCCAAAGCAATGGATTCTTTAGGGCCTCTCACTTGAGAAGACCTTCGTTCAGAATCCCAAGCCTGCATGCTGGCTTCGCAGGTAAACTTAGCAATTGAGCAGTCTTGAGGACATGCGGGAGACTTCAGCATCAACACCTAGCATGCCTTTTCAACTCAGATCGGGTGAGGTGCCAAACAAGTCATGACCAAGTCTTCTTCGATTTTACCCGCGATAATCATGAATGACAAGCTCTGCGATCAGAGGCTTTACATTTTGTCCGGGTGCTGCTGGAGGATGTTGTTGTTGTGGCAATCGTCCAAATTTTTGGGCAAGAAGGGCAGAGTCAGCGAATGGACAAAGATGGAGAAAACGACAGCAGCTTAACTTGTGCGGAAGTCAGGGTCTAGAGGCTGGAATGGGTGCTGCTTCTGCCAGGAGACTAGGAACCGCTGGCAGGGATTTGAGCACGTCATGCCATTTTGTCAGTGCTGCTCAACAGCTTCCAACGCATCGGTAAATGGGAGAGAGAATTCCAGTCCCAGTGTGAAAAACATCAAGGACAAGGGCACATCTGAGGTTCTTCCGAAGCTCAAACGGGAGAATCAGGGGCCGGGCACGTCCAAGCCAGGCACAGAGGGGTAGTCGTCAAGAAGCCTGATCTCCCTCTCCTGCATTGACAAGAAAGAGCGGCAACTCACAATGAAGTTGATCAGACGCGCTTCTTTCAGGTGGCCATCATCCGGCACGAAACTTGGATTGGATCTCAAAACTAGAGCCTGTGGGCATTTTGCACCACCCCGCCGCACATAGTTTGTCTAGAGAACGTAGCTCACTCTCACGAGGAGCTCTAGTACCAGCCGATAGAAGCACAGAAGCACCACTTGCGAGAGCCAAGAGCAAGGTAACCACTATCACTATTCAAGGTTCGCTTGCACACGCTGGGACTGGCAGGGCACGCCTGACGAGAAGCTTTTCGCAACAGTACATGCCTGCTCAAGTCAAATTCAGAACGCCTAGCCGAATCCCATTCAAATGCAGGCGCCCTTTTGCATGATAAAGCGTGACAACGGCATGAGCTGCCGCTCCTGAATTGGCAGCGCATCCATTTCCACGAAGGCTTGTAGCTGGACCTTCGCCTGTGACGGAAGCTACTTGCAGGTGCAAGTCAGCCATGCTTCGCCCCCTGGGTAAAAGAGAACGAGGAAATAGCAAAACGTCTTCGTCATTCTACTTCAATGTGCAATTTCGCCTAATGGCCTCGCACAACCTCCGCTTGTGACAAGGGTTCAAACAGGCTACGTTCCCAAGGGGCCCCGGACAGGACTGACCTCCTAGTAGGGAACCTTATTCTGGGAATCCTTGGGATCTACCTCATCAAAGGCCTCATAGCTACAGGATCTTTGGTGGAACTGATCCAGGGCTCCCGGCGCTTTGTCGCAACACGTCCGAGGCGAAATAGATGCATATGCGAGCATCCGCGGGGGGCCTCACATAACTGACCGTGCTATCTCTCTTCTTTAAAGTCATGGCTAATGCTGCAACTCATGACATGGCTTCAACCAGAACTATGATCCGAACATAGCAAAGAGTCGCAAACAAAATATTGCTGCAAACACTTCCTGTGCGAGCGTGAAACTTCCAATGTAGTGTGAGGCGCTGTACGAGCAAATGACCCGACCATTGGGAGTGTCTCCAAGCGTCCCCCTTTTGCGTGACTACATGGGGCGGACGTTTCGGGAAGCCTGAGTCCTTTGCTCCCTTGCAGCCATCCGTCCTTCGATCCCAAGGGAACTGTGGCACTCAGAGCTCCGGGCTCTTCAATCTCAGACTTGTGGCTCTCCTGAAGGAGGTGTTGTTGTCTCTGACAGGGAGCTGTGAGTTCGCAGCTTCACCCTGCAATTGAATATCAGCTGAACAGTTCAAGTGTTCAAAGGCGGCCACTTCGGAAGCAGATGACTCGCCGTGCCTATTTTTTGTCAGCACGCAGCCCAGGCACCCTACTGGGTCAGATGATTCGGAACACCAAAATCTCAAAACCATAATTGGAAGCCACATCCCTGAAGCGGAGGTCTCCTGACTGATCTGCAGGAACGGCACAAAGCCGGAGAGGCGATTCCTGATTCCAAGGCGAAATCTCCAAGACAGCCGTGTGAGACTTGCTGGTGACCCTAAATCGGACGGACTCTAGTCACAGGTCTGGAGCACTGTCTTTGACCGCGCGTGCCAACGTCATCAACAAGTTGCGGGATGTAGTGAATGGCATACACGACGGATGGCAGATTTGATGGGCAACATTCAAGTCTTGTTTTAACTCTGAGGTAAGCACGGCATCTTGGCTGACTTGCCCTTGACGTTGAGGCCCTTGCCGACCTTATTGCTGCGACAATAGGGATCTCTCAAATTCCGCCGGCGCGGGATTGACAACTCAGACTAAACCAGACACCTAGACTCTATGTCCAGCATCATGTGTGTCCTGGCATTCCAGAGACTGCAAACCTTCTGGACTGTTTTGGAGCGCCTGAGCAGGTTGCCAGTGGTGACGATGCCAAGAGACAGCACATGCGTTTCAGCTAGCATCATCTTGTGACATCCCCGCACCCGAGCACCAAGTTCACTAAATCCACTACTAATTAACCAGCGAGTCTCTTCCCAGGTTCCGTAATCAGAGCTGGACGTTCATGACTTCAACAGTTGTGTGACCTCTCCAACTCAACCCCTGGACTGATTAGCGCGCCACAGGCATGCTTGATGTCATGTTTCCACCAAGGCACATGCCACAAATTAATGATACTTGACTCACCGCTCCCACTCTCTGATTATCCTAGCTCAGGTCGGCAACCTTGACATAGCGCAGGAGTCTCTCCTCGCATTCACAATCACCTTAAGCTACAGCCAATCTTGATATGGCTACAACCGCCACTGCATGCTGTTGGTACCTATTACTCGTATGATTATGTGCCGCATTCCTGCCTCCTACTACCAGGATCCAAGTCTAGGCTTCCCCGCCGCTGTGCCGCTCAGCATCTTTGCGATGGCATCCCGCGAAGTGGGGCGATAAACGGCAAACCTTTAGCATGTGGGGCTTTCAAGTTGCCAGTGCCTACCCTTTGTTTCATATGGGTTATGTCAACGCAAGGACTGTATCTCCGTTCCAGTGTGGTGCTCCATTCTCGCATTCCTGCTCTTGTTCTGCAATTGCGTGCTTGCGAGAAACTTCAAGAAACTGGGAGCGCGGCCAGGTTGTCGCGTCTGGCTCGTCCCCTGGATAGGAAGGCAAGGAAGGGCAAAGGACGAGTAAGTACATAATGTGGCAGCGGCAGGAGGACTTGAGGTGGAGGAGGACGCATTGTGGGTCGACGACAACAAAAAAACATGAAGAGGAGCACAGTCCCTCTCCACTAGATCCCGAAGTCACAATCTGCAAGCATGCCCAGTAGCAGCAACAAAGCGAGCAGAACAAATGTACGAAATCGTGCCATTGCGCAAGCATAAGGTTTAAGATCTCAGGTACCACTGGCATTCCCATTGACTCCCACAGAGCCTGTGCGTTCCACTCCGCAGACGCCTGACCCGCACTCAAACAGTCAAATGGCCACATTCTGAGCGCGACAATGCAGCACATGACGATGACATTTGATGACGATTCCTGAGGCGAGTCTCACCCTGAGTGTGACCAGCGCTTCTAATGCATAACCCTCCTGCAGGACCGCTACGGTCTCCAGGGAGGTAGAAGTTGGCGATGCTGCGCCTTGCGTGATATCGCATGTGAATTGTGCCAAGGAGCGCTCAATCGGCGTAGCTATACTGGTGCGAACTCAAGGCGTGCTGAAACACCGTTCACCCTTCTCATGAAATGGAATCGTCCGGGCGAAAACGCAGCTGTCCTAGCTTCTGTGTTGTACTTGGCCTTCAGCTTATCTACAAGAGAGCCACTTCTGTAACTTTTGTCTTGTGAGAACAGGGAGTTGCCTGGCCTGGGGTCGCAGAGATAGTGGATCTCTTGCAGCTGGCTCAAAGGACCAAGCCTTGGAACAGGCTTCGACCGGCTAGCCCCTTAGGTAGACAGGGAGGGGTTCAGGTTCCACAAGGCCGATTCCACGCTTCTTGATGAAGAGCTGATGGCATTTGTGACGACCGTCTCTTGATGAGGAGTTTTGGGTTGCCTTCAATGCAGGGTAGCAGGGGCTTCGGTTTCAAAGAGTGCTGGGGGCCATGTAAGGCTTCAGGTGCGAGGCTTCACAGTGTCAGCTGAAGAGGAGGCTACCTTAATTGCATGAAGCTCAGGTATTGGAAGGTGCCGACCTGATCTCGCAACAGCGCAAGAGAAGCCAGATTGATCTTGCGGGCAAGAAACGATGCAATCAAACATCACAAAGCCCCTCACCTCAGGCTTGGAGCCTTGTCACTTCCTCCTACACAAGCCTAGGGTGCCCCCATGCTTCCGAGCCGTGTACATCCGTTCGAAGGCATTGCGTTGAAGAGCCAACACCTGTGGCCAGCAAATAATAATGAGCTTGAAGAAACCAGCAGCATGGACGATCTACAATACAGGCTCTACCCCTCACAGTAACGATCCGAACAACTAATAGGCCTTTGGTTCCACTTTGAGGCGCCTCCACCTTCGAGGCCGCGGATACCGTGGCACAGCGCACGGTTTTCTCCAGCAGCGCCTTTGAAAGAGGGTAGACGGCTGTAAAGGCACAGGACAGCACGTTTTCCCTTTCCATAGCTCCCTGAACCTGACGGATCCGGTGAAATCCTGATCATCTTGATTAGGTGAATCCTTGGCCAGTAGACCAAAGCAATGTAAAATCAGGCAATCCAGCCCAAAGCCGCAGCTGCAATTCACATCTCCTCTAAAACGAGCACATTGCACATAGCGTAGGACTCGGAGCCTTCTCGCCAAACATATCACCCGCGTAGCAGCGCTTGCACTCCTGTGCAGGCTTGCTCCCATGCCGTGAACCACAGCAAGCACAAATCGCACCCCGGCCATGCTGGCAACTGTGGGATGAAACAGTCTCGCAGCTAGCACACCAGCACATGACAGTGCTGTCTGCATCAAGCAGGATAGCCAGAAGTATGGGTTGATATGCCTAACAGATTTGATGAGCTGGGCTTTGCGCTAAGGTGGCCCTGAAATACAATAGGATGGCTGCTAGATTTGCAGATGTCTCATACACAGAATGCCCTCTCCTGGATGTCGACGTCATCCTTAGACCCAGTCTCCACTGTCACCACCTCAGAAGGTGGATGCTCAAGACTGCATCTTCTGGTGGGGCAGGCTTCTTCCTGGCAAGATTGAACTTAATTCGGGCATGACCCCTTATCAATTATCAATTTGGTCCAGGGAGAAAAATTAATAATCATCATGCGTGCGTGCTTTGCTGCTCATTTTTCTGGTGCAATTTTCTTTGTGAAATGTGTCAACCGGCTGCATCCATCATGCAAGACGCCTTGCGTTCTGAAATGCTCCGTGCTCACCCCACAATACAAAGGAGCCCCCTGAGAACTGCACGCACGTGCCTTCGAGGACAACGTATAGCCTCATTACGAGAAGTTTCAGCTCTGCCCAATGATCGCCTATCTCTCCACCTCACCTCCTGAGTAAGATCCAACCGATCTGTAAGCACCGCGCTCTGTGCCCGGCTCGCCCTGACGGACAATGACCTGCAAAGGGCGCTGAATGGGGATGACTCTGAATTTCGAGAGCTGAGCAGTGCAAGTAGGATCCTACTGCCTGCGGTGTATGCAGCGTATGCATGGGGATGCCTGATAGCGTTGAGGATCCTAAAATTGCATGCGCGCTGCAAAATAATGTGGGGAAGCTTTGGCGAATCGCTCCAGCCCAAGAGCATGTTCATAATCAATGCCAGATCCAAGCAACAAAGGCTGAACTTTATCGGAAAGGCCTAAAGCTTTCAAAGCATGTCCAGCGAAGTGTCACATCTGGATCTGTGACAAACACATCCAAACATCCAACTTAGCAACTTCAGCTTCTGTAGACTGATAGTACCACCACTAGCACCGATGACGTGGAAAACTGTCAGCAATAGCTGCATACGGAATGGACCTGTGGATTGGAGTTAGTGCTCAAGATTATGAGGCTAAGCCCTCTTCCGAGTTTGCAGCGTCACCCTCATCGAAGCACTTCTTCTGCAACCTCAGAGAGTCGAAAAAAGAGTAACAATCTGAGCAGATCTGAGCGGGGTCAGGGATTAATTGAGCTGCTTTGATGCTGGCAATTTTGAACGGTGTAACATCTACATCTGCTGACGACTGTGCATGCCTTCCTGCTTGATCATGGCATGACTCTGCATATGTCCATGGGCGTACCCATTTGCACAAGGCCCTTTGTTCTGGTTGTTCTACTTGGAGGGGAAAGGCCTGACTGATGTAACACATGCTCATACTGGAATTGCGAAGTCGAGAGCTCCACGTGCTCTTAAATGCCTGAAGCTCGGCATCAGTGAAGTTCATTATGATGAAGCTGCATAGCCCGACAGCCGATACGAAGGCTCCAGCAACAAAAAGTTGAGGTAGCAACATCAGCAATACAGCGCAAACATGAGTCCGGCTGTTGATAGCTGCAAGGCTTAGCAGCCTCGAGCAACGTATGATTCGACCATTCCGTCGTCCCTGTTGTTGCATTTCTTTCTGCAAGCTTTGCGGAAACCGCTGTTGTCCACAGCAGCCGTATGCAAGGCCCAAGCGCATCTGCAAGCTGCGCGATCTCCTCATCGTCAAGCCTGGCAGCGGGCAATCTTCAAACACTGCAGTCATCAGACGTGTTTTAAGGATGGCTGTAGAGAGAATTTAGGAGACCGTTTCTGAAACATTGTGCCTCTGCATAATAAGAACACTTCATTGATCATGATCCGCCAAGTGTCTAGAGCAGCACAGGGAGAAGCGAGTCGAGAAGCCAACTGAGAAAAAGTAGAGCTGTTTAGGGGAGCGGCGATTGTGCTTTGGCAGACGTTAAAAAGTGACGTCAGAGCCCAGTGCTCCCACAAATTGTGCGGCGAGTTGCGTTTCCAGCATGGCCGAGCGACGTAGACAGGCCTGTCACGACAGGCTGGTTCTTGAAAGTGACGCTCTAAACTCTCCATAAGCTAAGACGGACGCACCACATGAAACTACATCCCAGCTGTCAAGCCGGCAAGCCGCGTTTGGGACGAGCTGAAGGTCTTCCTGTCGCCTCCCCTCACGCTCAGCTTGTCTTGACTTGGGGCTGCCTCTCTTCGGCTGCGCTCTTTCATCTCGTTCCGCACAACAAGGTTTCGGAAGACCTGTCAAGCATGCGGCTCCAGTCAATCGATATGTCATCGCTTTGCCTGTACTTGCGTCACCAAAATATTGCAAAACATCGCGACCTGCTACCAAGCTTGTATTCGGCATTGTGAGCCTATGCCTAGCCTCCTGAGTCAATACTCCGAGCGTTGCGGGCTGCTCGTCGACGTACCTTACAGCAGAGAGAAGAGCATACCAGAGCTAGATACTTAGTGCAGAAGTTTGCATTGCAGGGTACACGCTGCGCGTCCGCGGTGTGCTCCAGAGCATCGAAAACTCTCCAAAGAGACGCCCTGCGTTGAGAGGCCGGACAAAGGCCTTGGAAAGAAGACATCAGCAAGCTTGACCGCATGTGCCCGTTCTGTGAACTTTTGCAAAAGGTCGTGCTCGCCGAGCCCGTGATTCAGTGTCAGCTCTGACTCGAGCTGTTTCAGGTTATCAGGGCTAAAGTGTGCTCACAGACTCTTTTCAGAAAGCTGAAAGTCGACGCTGCCAATTTAATTGGCCATGCCGCCAAGAAAAAGCAAGGACTGGACAAGCCTCTGCCCACTTAGAGCAGACATGCATGAGGTAACTTGCTGCCCGAGGTCTGTACCCTTTGCCCGCCCGGGTCTGTCTCTGGGTCAGGCTCCTTCAGGGTCAAGCTGGGCATTTGGGGTGCATCTTGCAATTCCTCGCAGGCAGTCTCTACTAAGATCCTTTCTGCACACTTCGAAGTGGACATTGCTAAATAAGAATATGTAGGGATTCCTCAGGCAACCGTAGAAATTCACCTGCCTGATCCAAAGCTATGTTCAAACACGTTGGACCTTTCGAAGGCACTCTTGAAACAAATTACATTGACATGAAGACAGGCAACACTGACGTACTGCAAGATGGCCTGAAATGATACTGGCAAAACCAAACATAGCATACACTGACAGGTTTGGGGATGCTTCGGGCTCATCAGTTGGAACTTGATGGCCTCGGGGAACACTCCCTCTGCAGCTCTTGAATGTGAGTAGCTTTGCGCAGCGTTGGGCAATGGTGAAGAAGGCACGTTGGGTTTGGAGGGCCAAGGGCTACCGAGGTCCATGGGTTGTCACCCTGTGTCTGAGGAGTTTGGGGGTTGTATAAGATGGGACAGTCAAAGTAACTTCTCGGGGCACAGGGGCTGGCCCAGGCAAAGCTTGGAGGCACTCTGAGTGAATGCGAAACGACATGGATCGCTTCTTGTACATCCAAGTCTCCTCCTGGCCTTCTACAACTTGCGGCTCGAAGCCCGCTCCATCCCTACCGCCCGTGATTGAAGGCACCTTCTGACTGCTCAGGGAGCCCAGACTTTCAGTCAGCGCTTATCAGGCATCTTTTTGCTGTGGGTCTTGAGTACCAGCCCAACTTGCCCGCCTGGGCGCTTATGCAAGCACTCGTGGCTCACATGGCGCGCTCCAATAAGTTTTGTCATCCAGGCATCAGGCACAACTTCAAACACAACAATCTTCTCGAACGAGTCAAAGATACTTCTGCAAAATTTATACAACTCGGTTTCCCAAGTTTGCATAGCACTTTCGCACATCAGAAGCTGAAAAACAAGCTAATTTCCCAGCATTCGAACATACCCCACCAGCAAACGCACGAAATCCCCAAGCATGCTTACTTGCAGAGTGAAAGACTGCCAACCCTCCTGTTCATCCAGCCAGTTTGCAGTGCAGACAGGAATCCGCAGTCCCAAATGCTCTGACACTCGAATTTGCTGGCGCAAACCCTTCAAGCTCCTGGTAAACGCTCAGCAAGCCCTCAAGGATGACGTATGCACAGTCCTCAGGCCAGGAGATGCGGCAGTGTTGGCCCAGGCACACTGTCTACACAAAACCAAAAATCAAAAAATGATTGCCCAAGCGAGGTCAGGATGTATAAGCTGGGTCCACGGCGTCGCGCGCGCCCTGTTGGCACACGCAAGAACCTGCAGATGGCTGGTAAAAGGACCGAAAAGCACAGCCAGCTGAGCCAACAGATTCTCAATCTTATCAATCTTGTTTTGCAATGTTTTGCAGAAAAGCGGTGTCCCTCAGAATCGAAGAGACTGACAGAGTTGTGTAGTCCCAAATCCACCAAGGTGGTCGTAAAGTCTTGCGACCATGTTCATGCAGATCTCGACTCAAAACTTCAATTCCAGTCTCTCGCCTGCATCGAAAACCTTGATCGGCATGGCCCGAACCTTCAGGCACTCTATGCTGGGTCAGGTTGCAGATTCACACACCAGCCAGGCTGGCTGCGCAGTACCCCATTCAATCAACTTGGTTCTGAGATTCAAAAGAACGGAAAATTACTGCGGCTTAGGCCTCGCGCAACACAAACAACCGTGTACGTTATGGAAGGGGCTGGTGCTCTTCGGTCACACTGTCACGTTGAAACACATCACACCACCTGTGGGCCGCACCAGGGACTCCAAAGTGTCTTCATCGATTTTTTGCATGAAGGGGCACCGCCTTCCCATGCATCTGAAGTACCGCTGTAAGACAACCGTCGCCACCAAACAGCCTTACTCGAAGTGTCAATTTGGTCGCCTTGACGGCTCAGGGAGACAGATCATTTTTTTGGTAGGAGGGTACCTGACATTGCCAAAGTTGGACAAGAAAAAAAATCATTCCCAGCCAAACAGGTGGAATGATGGAGGACAAGCAGACGAATGGACAGGAGGAAGGGAGAGTAGAGTCGAGGAGCGAGAGAGAGAGAGAGAGAGAGAGAGAAAGACAGAGAAGCATAGAGCATGCATTCCCTTGACTCAGACACTGCGGACCTCAACGCCACCCGCAGCGATGCGCTTTGCCTCGCATAGCTGGCAATTCTGCAGAGGCGCAGTGAATAACCGGAAGTTGCTGCCGCTGTCTATAAATGGTCTTACAATCCCTCAAGCCGCTGTGTGAGTTTGGCCCTGTCAAACGTTGTTCTTCCGTGTGTGGGGCCAAAAGCCTTGTCCTGTTCACGAGAAGGCTTCGCATCCCTGACGCAAATTTCTGTCAACTTTCCGCGCCTTCTTGAACATGTCAGAAAAGAAAGAGCTGTGAGTCGGCTCTGTGTATTTCTGCGTCTGGGGACATGCTGTGGTGATCATACTCTGGGGCACTTGAAGGCTGCACGAGCCAAGAAGACCCCTAAATAGAGCATGACATGAGCTCGGAAAAAAGTGGGTATGGTTTGCAAGGATACCAGGGGCCTGCCGGAAGACGCATGAAAGCCCCACACCCAGCAATACAAGGCCCAGCCACGCTTCGGTCTTGGTCTCCACAGGCGCTGTCCTGCTGCTTGATTCAGAAGGGAACCCTAAACTTCAACGTTTTAATGGCCACGACTTCTTGACCTTGATATAGGAGCGGATGGAAACCAACCAGCAACCTAAAGGTTTTTAGCTGGCAAAAGATCCGCAGATAGGCCCAAAGACCATTCTGGCCAGAGTTTAGCTTGCACGGGCAGCAATAACTCGCTGGGATCATCATTGTCATTTCCCACCCTCAGCAAACCTCTAGACGCACCTTGGAACCAATCAAGGCATTCTCAGCCAAGTGAGTCGTCTGAGGCCGAGACCAGGAGACATTCCATCCACTCGAGGACTGATCAAGGGGTGAAGGGATCTGGGGGCATCTCTACGTGTACCGCTCCTAGATCTTATGAGGTGAAGCCGTTTTTTGATGAATACAACCCGGCTGAGGACTTCAATGCAGGATGGGGAAGGATTTGCGTATTGTGCGGGTCAGCCAAGATGCTTCCAAACAACTTGCCGATGACATGGGATACTCTACACTACTTGTGCAGCACCGGCACCAAAGCCAAACCAAAAAAGCAGAGCATTGCCAGCCTGCGCCAGCACCCCGAACCGCCTGACCATGTGCTTGCATGAGGCAAAAGCTAAAGCAGGGCGTGACAAAGCTTCGGATGGCTGCCTCCAAGTCCATGCCAGTTGCATATGAGAAATTACTGCCCATCCTGCACCCCCGTGTCATGCACATGTAGATGCCAGTCGTTGCCTCTGCGTTGCGCGAGTTGTAAGCCCCGCAGGAGGCCGCAATGCAGACGCCTGCCAGGGTTCTTTCTAGAATGTGCGGAACGGCTTCGTCCAGGCGGCAGGCTGACGTGACGGGCAGAGACCGGCTTCCAGCAAGAAAATGTTTACGTCACATAGCGATGTCTGCAATTTGCCTTCAGCGACTGCAAAGAAGCCTGCAGAGCAGAAGCGGCAAAAGTGTCAACGCAACGACCCCTCGCCAGAACGCGAGGACAGTGAATCTAAACACCTGTTTGTTTCCTAGACGCATGTTTTGGTTGTTACATGTTGTCACCATGTGCATGTATTCTGGGTTGAGCCAGCTCAGCTGCCTCAACTCTGAGCTTACTCGAGCTTACTCGGTTGGACACCTCTGAAAGGAAAGGCAACTCGCTTTGCGTCTGGCGTTTGCCTCCTCATCGCTGTCGGCCTCATCTACTTCCTGCCAGGTCTCATATAGGGGTCATATTGGGGAAATGGAAAATACCATGGACCCTACTATTCAAGTATAGTATATAGGGTTTTCTAAGGGCTTTATACGGATAATGGAATATAAAATGGAACCTAATTATAACAGAGGGTTTAGGGAGAATATCTTGCAGAGAGTCTTCATTTCCATGTATGTCTGATCGGCACGCAGCAAAGCTTGTCTTTACTCTTGAAGTTACAATGGCGCTTTCCCAGCTAGCAACATCTCCAAAAGGAGATGCCATAATAGGGCTTCATCCAGAATCGCGCTGCCCAACTTCCCAAACCCTTATACTGGACTGGAACTCTGAAGCCTTGCCTCCGCTTGGTCAGGTGGTTCATCTGCCTGCGGAATCGTTGGGTTCAGCACTGCAATGCTGTGGAAAGCGGGCAGTTTGCAGTTCCAGCATACACAAACATATGGGGGGGGCTTAAAAACCCCGGCCTTTGGTCAGCAACTCGGGGCTTGTTGATCCATACCCTATGGAACAAGGCGGCTGATCCATACCCTATGTATCGCAGTACGTCGCTGCTTATGAAGCTTTGTGATGCGGGGCACAGACCAGGAACAAGAATCCGCTCTCTGATCCATACTCTCTGGATCGGGTTATGGAACGGATGTCCTCGCGCACCACTGTTCCATATCAAAAAAAATTGGAGGCATACCCACATAGAACCACAGAAATGAAGGGCGAGACGCAGAATATCAGAATACTATGTCAGTGGGATCGGGATAAGCAGGTGCCTACCGAGCCAGTTTGGCTCAGCCTCAGCCTTCCATTACACTTCGGGGATGAATGCTCTAGCATCATCATGAATTATTTTAGCGTAGGCAGGACACTGGGAATACTCGCTGAAAGCTGAACAACCGTGAAGGAAAAACATAAAACACAAACTGCAGGTCCTGCAGCGCCTGAGTGAGCCTAGCCGCATCCACATCAAAGCTCTGACTTTCTGCTCGAGCTCGCAGCCTGCCGGCTTGTCTGAACAAAGGAAGGCTGCACGCTGTCCGTCTCAAACGCTGAGCGGGATGCACTATGGCAAGATGTATCACACGGTTTCATGGGACATCTGGCGAGGCACAACAGCTCGCTAGCTTGCACCCTGACAGCCCATCCTAGGCTGAGTCTTTATGAGCTGAACTAGCTGCAAGGGGTGCAGCCGGCAACACGGCGCACATTGACACATCTGGGACTCCAGCAAAGTCGAGTCCAGAAGATCCACGGGGGCCTTGGGGCCATAGTATGGGTGACCATACTATGTGCTGGTAAATCTGCTTAAGAGGTAGACCTCCCTGATAAGGGTGCTCTTGTGGAATACAACAACTTGTCCAATGCAACAGAACTATCTGGCACAACACCAAACAGGTGAAGCAAAAACGAGTGTAGGCTAGAGACGGAGAGTGAGGTCCAATCAGTCAGGCCAAAACAACATGTCAAACCGTCGCATAACATAATTACTACTTCTTGCAACCACCGGTCATCGCAATTCAAAGAAAGAACCAGGTCTCATGCATGGCTTCTTTTCTGGCGCAGAATGCATTTGCTGCAAGCATTCCAGGTGCAGAGGGCAGTTCCTAACAGCGTATGCCGAAGTCAGCCTGCAAGTAAGACAGCCAAGTTTGGTTGATCTCGCATTCATGGGTCTCTTTGTCAGGCGAAATGGTCACTCCAAAATGGTGACTCCGCGATCTTGTGGCCGAAGGGTCTCACAAGCAAAATTGCTGTATAGTTGTGTCCGGGAACCTATGGATTCGTTCGCCCTGGTTTGTTTCAGTGAGTGTCTGGGTTCAAGGCTGCGGGTAAAGCGGCGTGGTAGTGCCAAAGGCCTGCTTTTAACATGTTGAGAGTCCGAGTTTCGATAATCTTGTCATAACGGCACATATTGTGTAGATGTGATCCAGCAACGAGGACACTATAAGTGGCAATGCTGCTTCATGCTTTGTGGAATTTGTTTTGTGGCGGATTTGCAGTTGGCACCGGCGTGCTGGCCAATTTTGCCAAGTTCATTTCTCGGCGCTTTAAGCGAGCCTCTCTCGACTCGGGGACGGTTGCTGGAAAGGCTCTGCGCTGTAAAATGTATGTCATTGCTAGCCAGATGCTGTCAGACTCAAGCACCGTCCGTAAAGCGAACCCGAGTCGAGCTGGATACGTAAAGGTTCTAGTTTCTCTTGTGCGTTCCTTTTGAAAGCGCATGTGCACGGTTGACCGCCCTCACTTCTTGGCTGACAGGATTGCACCTGAAGTCACAAAAACGCATGAGAAGCCAAGCGAGCTACACAGGATTCAGCTCAGAGTGCTCCATAAAGCCATGGTGCCTGCTTGTCATCACGTGCCAAACGCAACACGGGCTTGAGATGCGATTGGCGCTCCGAAAGACATGTCCCAACACTTCACACTCCTGGAAGATTCTGCAGTCTGGACAGGTCTCACCTTCCAGAGTACGAAAGCGCTATTAAGTTTGTATCGTTCCAGATCGGGTCATGCCGGGAAGTGCTTAACACTCCGGCCAAAGGGGCCTTTTCTGCAATTGAAAGGCAAATGTAGCATCCCCAAAGGCGTGCAGTAAAATGCAAGAGCTCAGTCATGAGACTTGTCTCGCCAATCATCTCCTTATCGCTCATCTGAGACATCCTGAGCTTGCATGCGCAGAGGAGACAGCGGAAAGGCTCAACTCAAGGTCAATATTAGCTGGAACTCCATCGTGTCCTCATATGTAGCTGTGACATGGACGATGTCACATCTGAAGGCCCAAAGACACCCAGGAATCTCAACCCGAACCTTTAACTCAGAACTGGTGTTCGGAATGGAGCTCAACCGAATTCTTAGCCGACTTAGGTGAGGGTTGGGGAAGGAGGGCGTCAGTCGTGAGTATGAGTATTTTAACTAGTGCCTAGTGCCAGCTATTTGCAGGAGTGTTAGTCATCACCATAGTGTCAATAATGGCAATGATTTCTCGATCGCATTTGCAACAATGCCAATACTACTTGCACTAGTGGGGAACCGGGACTGCCCAGCGTCGCGCGCATGTTGAACCAGAGCGCGAGCATCAGAATCAGAAAGGCTGAGACCTTGCATCAAGTCACCATGAACAAGCAGCTTCATTGCCTTTGAATTGTTCCCCTGATGCAAAGATGGGTGGTCTTCAACATTTTTCCGATAGTCCTTTCACGGACAAAATTAAATGCACACCTGCACAGCACACAAGGTGATAGGCTGAAGTCTCAGGCTAGCTTCTCATCTAAGGACTGGTAGTCTGTTACTCACTGCTCAAAAATCCACGCCCGATGACCTTGCCAAGAAATCACCACATGCTCACCTGCGCATGGTGAGTTGAAACCTTGAAGCAAAATTATTTGATGATGGGCCTGGGCACAAATATGTGGACCCTGCAGCCCTACACTGCGTTCGCAGCTCCAAGACACGGCCAGGTTTCCGTCCCCGTCTGAAAAGGTCCGGTGCGGCAATTGAAGCCCTGGTCTGCCAATCCCTCAGCAAGTCCTCTTCGAGATCCCTAACGGGTCTTTAGCTTTCTTAATTAAGTAAGATAATTCCCATTCTTCAGGCGCTTGGGCTTGCTCCGCTACTTATGCTGCACAGCGGCGCGCAGGACTGGGTGGACATCGCCAAGCCTCGGGGCACTGAGCTTCCATCAGAGTTTCCGAGGAAGTACTTAGCATGGGGACATCTGAATTGAATAGTTTGAAGATTGGTGCTCCTGGCGGCGGGATGGTTTTTTCGAAGCCTGAACTTTGGAAACTTGCCATGCGTTCCTAGCCCTTTGCGCGAACCTTATTGTATGTAGTGCCGAAGCGCGAGAACCATGATTCATGAACCCAACTTTCAACACAGCAAACTCCTGAATAAATGTATTCATGGAAATTGCCATTTTGTCTAGAACTTGAGCTGGGAAGCATCAGCTCAGAGATCAGCCACAATGTGTTTGCCGACCTGAGCCATTATTTCATACAGCCGCTAGGACATCCCGTGAACATTCTTCTCACATGGGAACATTTCGGTAGAAGATCAGGTGGCTCTTCAGGGGCACCCTTCACATCGTGCATTTGCACTGCTCCTGGTCCAGCTCGTGAAGAGCAACAGCTGTTGTTGGAAACTCCCACCTGCGCAGTGTCCAGAGCCTGTACATGCTATGACTGCGGCCAAGGCACAGCCATGTGGTCTCTGCTAAAAAAAGGCTTCCTGCAACAGGCTTTCATTTGCAGCCGCGCATCTGTTTCAATCCCTTGCAGTTGCTGAGAGCATACAAAACCAGATGGAAGAGAACATCCGGCCAAATTCAGCCGCGCCAGGCAGTGAGCTTCGGGACGCTCATTCTCACGCTACTGCATCTATCATCTATCAACAAACGCACCACCTGATCATTCAGTGCCCGTTCGCACTGTTGGCTTCGTAATTCCAGCCCGAACGGAAGAGCTTCTTGGCTTTTCTGAAGCTAGCGCTCAGAATCCCAAGCGTTTCAAGGTGATTGATTGCCACGACGCCTGTACAATCTAGGTGCGCAAATTCTTGTGCGGGAAACCCAATCCAAAGTAGACCTCAAGCCACTGCAGCCTCTATCCCATCTACAACCAGAAGCAGCCAGCCCTTCCGCGGTCCTTTGCTGTTCTCACGCAGGCCAACAGCTCGAATGAGCAGTGAAAGCCTCGGTTGGTGCTGGACAGTTGGAGCATTTTGGAACAACTCATGTTAGGACCTAGATGGGGCAAAGCCCAACTTGTGCTAGCCACGTTGCGACACGGCAGAAGTGCCCTCACATCAGGAGCCGATAACGACCCACCACCAGACTGAGCACCACTCTGCGCAACTGCAACAGACCGATGGATATTCAAAACAGCAGCAGGAGCAGCAGCAGCAGCAGCAGAAGTAGCAGCACAACAAATGCAACAGAAGAACAAGAAAAGCGAGAAAAGCAATGCAAAACACACAATGCCACGATGCCACGGCAGGACTGCAGCTGAACAAAATTATTCCACTCCTGGCGAAAGCAATGCTTGCCCTGCTGCTGCTGCTCATCATCTGCCTCTTCTTTCTGTTGCTGGTTCTTCTCTGGCTAAGACTATCAACTAGAATTAAAACGTCATTGGCATAACGGCAATGCTGTTGTCAGCATCGCCCTTGCACGAACATGCAGGCATGAAGCCCTAGCCCTAGAATCAATGAGCCAAGCAACACTGCCACCGAGCAAAGAAGGGCCTTGGATGGCTGGGCGCCTCTGTCACGTAAATTATGAATGCCAAAAGGCCGGGAGCAACCACAAATTCTTGTAGGTGCACTGCAACAATCCTTCACAGTTGCCCTCATCCAGCTAATTATTTGCTAAGAGGGCATAGATATCAACAATGACGGAAGAGGCAGGACCTCAAACAACTGTTGGAGCCGTGGCTTAGCAGAACCGTGGCTTTTCTTGAAGTTGATCGAAGGAAGCCCCTGCGAGTGCGAGGGGGCTCGCGTGCCAAGGCAGCAAAGCGGCCGGCCACGGGGCAGCGTAAAGCCAGCAGAGATCCTGGTAGACGGACGGCTGCATTCTGGTGATCATGGTCATGATTGGAAGCTGCTATCTCATGTTGGCTGCCAAAGCAGGTACAGTATCTGCTACATTGGGTTGCTGCGCGCATTTGTTTGTTATTGTGGCTATTATGGTTACGTATGCTTAAGTCAGTTATGTTGTGAATTGTTCATGTGGGTGCCGTGATGACTCGGCTCCTTACCTGCTCATACGACCACCTTGGCCACGACTATTGCAAACTGAGCGGACAACCCAGGAGCATCAACTGCTCTCAGAGTTGGGAGCACAGAAGTTAAAAAGCAGGACAAGACCCACAGTCGCGAAAAAGTTGCAAACAGTGAATCCTCGGTCGGGAGCACTGACGATTTGCGCAAGCTATGCCAGAACTGTGGTGAAAAACGGCGCAGATCCTGTAACACACCCGTGAGCCCCATTATTTTTTTGACGGACCTATCTGCATCCGATGTTGAACTTAGCTCATGGTCAATTCGCAAGTTAATCTGAAACCGTTTATGTGGCAGCACAGCCTTTGCAAGAGAGATCAAGATCCGCAAAGTGGATGCCCGAGAAAATCCGTCCTTCAAGGCCCAGAAGCCGATCCAAGCATCCTGGTCCAACCTTGCCAGTCAGCTTTGAGGCTCCATTCTAGAAGCGCACAATTCTGCGACACTGAACACTTTGGGAGACTGTACATTGGTGGAGCTGCTGGCAAATTGACCTCTCATTGACCAACAAAATTGCTGGCAGGTTTTCCACATGCCACGGTTCTAAGGATTCACGGGAGGACTTGAACACATACTGAACACATTCAATCCAAAGCGTCGTCAAGCATCTGGCAACTGTCCACGATCCGCAAGCGTTCGACAACTGTTTGCAATCGTCGCAGCCAAGTTGGAAGTTCTGTGCCGCTAGAACTGGCGAAGTTGTCAAGACTGCGAGCAGTCACACCGCTGGGGCGCGGCGTTGTCTTGATTCGCAATCGTTGCCGTCGTTGCCTGCTTCGGACTGTCGGGTCCTTGCCCAACTCCGGCAGCGTCAACAGTCACTGGGATCTTCTGGGATGGATCTCCAGGTCAGTATCCTCTGGACTGTCGTCACTGTTCGACCCTCGGATCCTTGTCGTGATCAACACCCGGTACCTGTCCTCGCTTTTGGGCCCTGACAGTCATATAGGGGGTGATACGGGTGGGCCTTTCGCTGCTTCGGTCCCTGCAAAAAGTGATGCTTCGTGTATCACCGTCTTGTTCACATTGTGTCGCGTGTCGCATCTGCGGGTCATGTCTCCGTGTCATGACTTCGCGTTGTATCTCATGTCATCTCTTGCTTGCCGAAGTGCGTCGTGTCTCAAGTTGTGTCCTCATGCGGTGTGTTTGCGTTGTGCTCGCCTTCAGGTGCATGGCCCCTTTCAAATTTGCATGCCCGCGAACGGTAGCCAGATGCCAGGGTGTTGCGAAGTCTCCGGATGCGGAAAGCTCTCACTCAGAATACAGAGTACAGCGCCAGACTAGCAACCATTAAGCAGAAGCGTCAGACAAGGAAGAATTCGGCATCATGTCATGAAAGGACCAGAATAATGGAAAGTGCCCATCCATGAGCCCAAGCCCAGGCCCTGGGCTGTGACACAGAAGGCTGCTTTCAATTTCTCTGGGGGCGCTGCTCGTTGATCGTCCGCGCTGGAGCAGATCGGACACCTTGGGAGCACTTTCTCGTAGCAGGGAACCTTCCGCAAAGCAAGAATGTAAGCTTCTACTGCTAGAGCCAGTATCAAGAGGGATGAGGCGGACGATTCCACTAGACTGAAAGGGAGGATCGTCTCCCTCGACGATTGCCTCGCTGTGATACACGTTGTTGAGAGGTAACGATGCTTCCTTTTGTGAGACGACAGCCACCTCCATCAATGCAGGCAGATTCAGCTTGCCAATCCAGATTGCAGGAATGTAAAACACCTTCACACCATTTCGGGGCCAAACCGTGTCCCTTGGGGCCCGTGAGCTGAACACCCCCCTGAGCTGTACAAACTAACGGGGTAGCTTGACCTCCGACATGGTTGATAGCGGCCAAGCGCTTGCCAACCCCCGGACCCAGAAGCAAGACATGCGACCTGGTTCTGTACGCACCTCCATGTTTCTGATGTGGGCTGGGCAAGGGACCCATGGAAAGAACCTCACATGCCGAGCCAAGCGGCGTCCCATGATCTGGGCCGTGCACCAACAGAGAAAAGCTCCGGCGAAAAGCACGCCGGCCACGACCTCAGAAAGCTTGCCGTGAGATTGTTCGGTCTATCTGGTACGTAGCTGCGATAGCTGTAAGCCAGGCGATGAAGCAAATTTTGATCAAAGAAACAGAGGGCTCACACTACAATGCAAGCTACAGGCGAAAGGTGGGTTTACAGGACACTAACGGGCGGAAAGTGGTGCACAGCACGCCTTGCAGCGGTGGCGATGCATCAAAACGCTTCACACTGCAGCCCATCTTGCCGCAATCTCCGTACATACAGCCAGAATGCTCTCATTGCATCGTCTGGCCCGTCCATCTTGCCCATCCTTAGGAAATGTTTCCGATCGCCATTGTCAACCTCTAGTATTATTATTCCTGTAGGAAATCAAATGATAGAGTCCTGGGGACGCCCAGACCAAATAGCTGCACCTAAAGATCCCGCAAGCCAACATGCAGAATTTTTAGCTGCTGAATGGCCCGTCTTTGCACCGCGACATCCTCACAACGCTTGAAGATCCCGCTTCCCATGTGCTCCGTGAAAAGTGCCACGGATCTAGGTGCGCTTGCGAGATTTGCAAGCATAAGCGCGAAAGAAAGGGAGAGTCTCAGCTACTTTCATCCGAGTCGCACTGGCTGAGGGAACCATGGGAAGTGGATGTTGGGATTCGGCTTCTCATACCTTGGGAGGCTTGGGTATGGCGGATCTGTGCCCGATTGTTCTTGGGATGGTCGTCTCTCTTAGCGCTGGGTGAACCGGTTGTTCGCGAAATTTGTTGTAGCATATGGGTGCCTCTCTAGCTGACGAGGTCTGCCCAAAACGTTGGATACGCCATCTGAAACACAAGTGACCCTGCCACGCTGGACCTACCGACATGCACGAAGTCGCATGAGCTCGGCCGTCATCCATATTCCGTTTCCACTGATCCATATCAAAGGCCTTGGCTGCCCAGCGCCCGCAGCAGCTCCAAAGCAAAGCCCTCAATCCGATTCCACATGTTGGTTTGATCCTGACATGGACCTCTGCCACTCGAGTGCGGGCTTGGCGTGGCACCTTGCAAAGGGTTGCTTAGTGTCCGAAATGTCTGCAAGGCCTGTATCCATGCAAGGGGGGCTGTGCGAGCCCTTAGGCTTGAGATCCTCAAATGCTGACATGCCTACGGGCCTACTCAAGACATCATACCTACCAATGCTACGTGTACTTCCTGAAGCCGTTGCTCCCTTCTACTTTACCCGCCAGCCCAAGGAGCACGAGGCGATGCAAACGCTGGAAGACGTCGACCTCCTGCAACCCCGCGTTGAGCCATTAGGCTATACACGTACGTGCAAATAAGGAAATGAGCAAAGCAGTGTGTGAAGGTCTGCTTCAACACGCCTCAGACCGAATGCAGGCCGAGACTGTAGAGATCGCGTAGTGGCGCTTCTTCAGATTTTTGCAAAACCACATCTGAACGCCTTTTGCAACATAAGGCCGCCAAGAGTGAGCAAAGCTTGTATTGAAGAAATCCCAGCTGCGAGAACCAGGATGTTGCCTGATTCCCTTGCCCTACGGTTTGCACTTGTTACTAGTGCAGACCTTGAGCTCTGAGACTTGTGTACTTTCCATGCCAGTTGTCCATCAGCGGAAAGAACTCGGGAAGATACTCTAGATTGGAGAATGACCAAGGCAGCTCAATATGTAGCCTCTCCTGGAAGGAGCTCACCACGTACCAGGTCTCAAATGACAAAGCTCCGGCCAAGGCGAGCCAGGCGGTGTACGGAAAGAGTAAGACCTGGGAAGGTTCTGCTTCTGCTCTTTGAGCTATAATATATTATACTACAGTATATTATAATATGTTATAGTAAAAAATGTGTTAAAATATCATATTATACTATACTCCAATATTTTGTCGTATGTGATCTGCTTTGTCCGAGCCATGAGATCTTGTTTGCCTTGAAGGCCTTGGACTGTGAAAATGCGGCGCATGAAAGTACCATTACCCACAGCCTAAGTAAGTGGTAGCATCGACAAGGTGACCAGGACGCAAGCCTACATCCCCCAACGTATAGTTTGAACTAAAACAAGAAGTGAAGCCTGAAATTGAAGTGATGTTAAATAAGTGTTGTTGTGTTGCAGAGCGGTTCAAAGCGTGGACATCGAGAACTGGACATGATGTTGCCTCGCCACAGCAAGCCAAGTTGTCGAAGCCCGCTCGTGCCAACACTGGGGCTGCGACCCAACTTGCATCCTTCAGAATCCAACACCTTGGTTCATCGCGCAGCGCTGCTAAGAATCACCTTGTTGCGAGCTGCAACCCAGGCACAGCAGTGCATAGTTCTCCTTAGTCAGCCCGCACATGCTTGGCGGATGGTGCCTTTTTGAGGTATTTGGCCCTTGTCTCCTGGGATTCGTTGCCTACACATTCCACCGTAGCGGCCGCATGACACCACTCTTCAATCAAGTTTGCCTGCTGATGCTGCAAACCTCCATTTTCCGCGCTTTTGCTAACCTGCAGCTTGCGACCTACAAAACCTGTGGACGATATGCCTTCACAGGCTTTAGTGGAGACTTGGGTTAATCACTACTACATAATCCCCCAAGGCGGCTTCTTCAAGCTTTGGTCTTGGGTGTCTTGGCAAATGATGTTGGCTTGGAACTGTATCAGAAGCAACTGGGATATGACAGGACTGGAACTGATCCATCCCAAGCACTGTGTCCTCTAGTCACTCTAGTCTTCAACATGATAACACCAAAGCAGTACTGATGCACTCATCCAAGAAAAGTGTGTCACACCTTCCCGGTGGATTTTTCTCCTGTTTTATTTTGCCCTGTATGCATATATGTCTACATGCTGCCCGGGAGCAATCCGCGCGACCATCCTTGGCTTGCGCATCACACAAATCATCAGCGTGTCATGCTGGACCCTCTTGGAAAGATGCCCCCCAGACTGGACACTGCCAGTCCAGGTACTAAGTAGCTTCACTTGAATGATTTCAGCAATCAAAACACAACGGACTTCTCATGACGGCCAAGGATCACTGCATTTGATGCAGGCAGGCACAACTATGGGGAACTAGTATTATGGACTTTCTTGTCGTCCCTCTGCCCGGACGACAAGTGCCGGGCCGGAGCCAAGCACTGCAGCAAAGCGGCTGCGTATACTTATCTGGGATCAAATCACCGCTGAGTACCCCTGCTTGTTAGGCCGAAGCATTCATCTGAATTTCCTTCACTGGTCGTTTGCATTGGAGCCATCCCGTTTGCAGTCAGAAGTTCCAGCCGTTGCAGAGAACCTCTACATCAAACTGCTGGGCTGATTTCAGTAGTTAGGTTCCGTTGCGGAACATCCCCAACATTCATCATTACAGCCTGGCACGCAGGCTCATGAATGTGTCTTTGTTCCCAGAAAGGCCCCCACGCTCAAGCTAGCCCGCCAACATTGAAACCTTCTGCCTGCTTGTTGGTTCATGACTTCATGACGAAGCCCACAATTCCTTTACTTACCAAAGCCCTAATGCACCATATTTTGAAATAGAATGGCCATCCATCTGACACATCCTTAGGAAACGGGGCACTCAGAAGGGAGTCAGCCTAGTATGAAGACCGGACTCGAACGGTAATCTCTGAAGAACATTGAAGAACCATCATGACCACCTAGGACCAAAGAAGCCACAAATGCCGTATGTCGGGCTCAAAGCACTGCCCTGTCACTGGGCTCACCACAACACTCCGTCTTTGGGACGCCCGCCGTCCATCAACTCCAGGCGCAGAGCTATTCGTGAGCAACAGGAGTGAGTTTCGAAAGAGGGGAGCTGCGAAGCGCAAGAATGATGACACAAGGCTTGAAGAAGACAATGCGGCGGGCCGTGCAATTGTTGCTCCCCCTTGGTGGCTTCAAGTTGGCGAGCCTCGAGAGCCCAATTTGCTTAGCTGGCACAGGTTTCCCGTCTCGGGGGCAGCTTTCAAATGCTGCCAGAAACTGTGGAGGACTTCACACCATGATGCCCAAAACTCTCGAAGGATTACACTGTGACGCTTGACACTCTCGAGGAATCACACTGTGATGCTGACAGCTCTTTAGGGACCACGCTCACACAACTCTTGAGGATTGCTCTTTTCGCGCCAACATAGAACCATGCTGTTGGCCAGGCTCGAGAAAGCACGGAAACTTCAAACCGCGCTGAAACAACAGTGCCAAATTGGTAAATGTGTGTCATTCCCAAAATTCTACACCTGCGCATGCATGCCTGGAAACTTGCCCTGCAAGGCCTTCGCCCTTCATGCCAACAATGCTTGCCCGACAGGAGCTGCGCCTGCGCTGTGCGGTCCCAAAACCGTGAGCACCAGACTGCAAACCCCTGCTACCATGTTGCCGACAACAAGGGCCAGGTGACAAAGAAACAAGCATAACACTAACAGTAGAACGTACATGAGACCAAGCCTCATTTTCAGGCTCGAAGATGATCCCTGTAACCCTTTTACCAGCAGCGCTGCTGACTGAAAAGGATCGCGGGAGCCTGCCTTGGGTGGGATGCCGTCGCCTAGGCAAGTAATGCAAAGTCTGTGGCGCGCCGTTGTCAGGTAAAGGTTGCTTCTAGTGTTTAATTCAGTTCGATGAGGATTACTCGCGATGTTATTTTTCTCACTCGCGGTGCTGCTCCAAAACCCTGGATGCTTGCGTGCTTACTCCTGATGATCCCAGAGGAGCTCTTAACCTGCTACCTCTGAACAGAAGACAGCAAGTTACAGCCGGGGCGATGCGCAACAAAGCCTTTAAAAGCATCCAAAATGGCCGTAGAAGCCAGAGCAAGACTCACAGCACTGAGCGGGTCAAGCAGATGTGGAGGCAGAAGCCAGACTGCTCCGTCGCCTCGATTCTCGATCCTCGATTCGGGGTTTGGGCATGGGGTAGTTGCCGGAACCATAGCTCTTGTGTGACCTGCATGGTTCCAGTCAAGCTTTTGTGTTTGAGATGGTTGGAGGTATAGGGCATGGAAAGGCCCACCAATAAGGACTCCTAACTTGAAAGCGATGGATCATGTTGCTTTCAAATGTTGTAGCTAGTCAGTCAGACATTGTATTAAAGACGAGCAAAGCATTGTGCCAAGCAAACAAAGGCCAGTTGAACGAGCAGATCTTCGTTTTCTACAGGGACCCAAGCGCAGCTGGATAAATGCCAAACTTACACAGAGGGGTCGCGTCGGCTGAAGAGGATAGCGATTCTAAATTACAGGCACATGCGCACAACTAACGCTCTCCCTCTATCTTTCGGGCGCCACCCCTTGGAGGGAAAGGTCAGATGATCCTCTTCAAGACTAAGACTGTAAAACTGCACAGCATTCAACAATAATGAAGATGAGGTTGATCCAGTGGTGGGCTGACTGTGCAACAAACACCTTAACGACAGGTCGTGCAAACATCCATAGTGGCCTCCCAACCGTCGCCAAAGTCAACATCTTGTGTGCTCTCCCGCTTCCAGGAGCCCTCCCAGGCATGGGAACTCAGGGTGTGTAAGACATCAGGGCAACCTCACACGTCTCTTGGAAAAGGGGGTGCAGGGCCACAGGGGCTTTCTGGCTCAGGGCTTGATGGACTAGGTCTAAATGCGAGCGGACGTGAGCGGCCAAATTTCGCATTAATCACGGGCCCATGAATGGCTTGTCCTGGCTGATCCTGCTAGATCCTGCTATTAGACGAACCCCTCACCCAAGGGCAGTTAAAAGGTCTTCTCCTCTTTAAGAATGACTTTTTGATGATCAGAGAAGCTTCCGCACCAAGGCCAATCTACAATCCCAAGAATCCAAACAACCACGAGGAGGCTGATGCAAGGGTCTTTTCAGGTGTATCAAGACCACGTGCACTACTTCACCATCTCAACAGGGCATGGGCCCACCATGTATTGTTAAGAACAACCTGTAAGCAACCTGCGGATTCCAGCCTCGCTGAAGTCCGACGAGGCTGTCTGCTTCCGTGATCCCTGGCATTCCAAAGCATTCTGAGCCTATGAGACATGACAAATACAAACCTCACAAACGCTCATATGCCTGGAGCGTTGAAAATCGCCTGGAGGTGCACACCAGCTTTGATGAGTGTCAAGGAAAGTGTAGGCTGTGGGTTAGCTGCCTTGGTCTGGTGGGTTGGCAGTATGGCGGGATGCGTGTGATGAAAGCCCAAAATGAACCGCTCTGAGGATGATTGGTGGGTCGTTGTGTGAGCCCTGCCTACCAACATCACGAACCATGAAGCCTGTCCAACCAGTTGGGACACTTCAAGATTCCCAAAGCAGCGGCGGGTGCGCGTCGCCGGGATCGTTGCTCGGGAGATCTCAGTCGTTAGGAAGCGTGGTTCAGTACAGGTCTCACTTAACAAGTGCTGTGGAGTTACAAAAAGGAAGGGCATGCTTTTCAGGGTGTGCGGCCCCAGGATTAACTACTGCAGTCATTGTAGTCATGTTCGTGTAGGGGGTGTTAAGAACAAACTGTACACCTTCAGTCCCCCTAAGCAGGACCACAAACTTGACAACACGAAGGGTGCATAGATTTGACATCTGCAGAACCTATCCGAGCCAAGATGAAACCTATATCAAATCCTTGATGCTGAAGTACGACCAATCCTAGGCCCAATCTCGAAGCCCAACAGGAAGGAGGTAGGAGGTGCTCTTAACGCTCTCGCTGTGATTTTTGCATCATCCCGTCCAAAGAAAACAGAAACGAGCGCCGAAGGTCGCAACAAGAACGCAAGCTCCGCCACTTTAACTCCAATGTTGCACAACTTACCAAAAGCCTTTGGGCACGACTCGTCAGGCGCCCATGATGTCAAAATTCAATTGTGCAAGGCCAGATCACGAGTAACAACACCCCATTCCCCGAGACCAGGCGGCCAGGCTCACGTAGCTCACAGCCTGGACAGTTGAAGATTCTTTGGAAGTGGCAGCCCCAGGATTTACTGTGAGCATCTGTGAGCCGAAGAGCAGAATTCTTCATTGAATCAAGAGCGTTCCCGGAGCTACAGTACCAGTACGATTCCTGGGCCACGCATTCTAGTGAATACACAACTCCTTGTGTCAGTGCCGAAGGAATGGCCTGGCGGAAGGAGACCGATCCATGCACCCGTCTGTGTTCTGGAGCAGCCTGTGACTCCTGCACTGATGTAATCACGAGTCGCTGCAGGTTTGCTGGGTTCATGGACATCCTAGAATTCTGCAGGCGGCTGGACTTCTCTGGAATTGTGCCTGAGAAAACAAAGCCCTATCTGTTCGAGCACAGTAGCTACTTCGAGGTAGGCACTGGCCAGTTACAAGCAGAATCTGCAAAGCTGAAGCCTGGCAGCAGAAACAAAATGAGGAAAGCGTACTCTCCTCTGGGCTCAGTGCAGGTGGGATCACTTCCACCTCATGGTGCTCAAACGCAAAATTGCAAGCTCCCAAAGCGAAGCATGGCGGACAGCGCGGCCGATTGTTAATGTCTAAGCGGTCCGGGTTTGGGAGGTTGAAATCCGTTTTGCGCAGATTGCGCCACTAGAACGCTCAACTCCTTGTGAAATTCTTCCTGCAGTGTAGACATGCAAAGAGTCTATGTCTCATGGGCGCTTGTCGAACTGTGATGGTGGAGGACTGAGAGCAGATATGAACGCTGCTAGCTTGCCACGGCTACTTCGATTCCATAGACGAATCCTGTCTCAAGATCTCTAAGCTTCCAAGAACACCTTGTTGTTATCAACTGCAGTGGAACTGTTCATGATAACTGCATCCTAGTCACAGTCAGAACATCCATCAGAAACTCGAGGTATAGGGCCATAAGATGCTGCCACAATAAAGCTGGATGAGAACTTCTTTCTGGGCTGCTGTGAAGGAGCTTAAGTAAGCTACCGCTATCTTAGGGAAACACGCATCCTTTACTGTAGTTCTATGTTACTGGATTAGGGTCCTTACCATTGTCCATGCCCTTGTCCATTTGATCCTCGTTTATTGGGCGGGACCGCAGACACCCCTGGAAAAACAACAGTAACACTACAACAACAGCAAACTAACAGCAATAACCTTATTATGAATGCTAATAACGATCCTAATGTATCCTAATGATAATGATAGTAAGAATACCGTAAAAATGGTAGTAATCATAACAATAAAAACGAGCAGCCCAATTCTTGATGGGATCCCACCTGCCTTCACAGTCTTCCCAGGGCTGGCGGCAGCGGTAGATGCACCGCTGAGCCCTGTAGCATTCGAGGCCTTCGAAGGGGACCCGGCATTTCTCAACGGGAGGTCCTCCATACAAACCCCCGAAAGCATTCATAAGGATCCTTGCTTCCAAAGAAGTACTGAGCAAGAATTACAGAAGCGTTTCATACCATGCATGTCCTGAAGCATCTCGTTTGGGAGTGGAGCTCTTTTTGCAAGCTGTCGTTTGTCCTGCACCCTCCAACCACCAGCCGCCCCATAATTCCTTAAAATCTGAATCTATTGATGATGTGGCTCTCCCGTCTTCGGCAACCAGCTCTGTGCAAAAAATGAAATCATTGTGTCTCAGGTAGCATGGCTTCAAGCCGATCTCTGCTCTTCATGGAGCCCTGGGGGTAGCTTCTGAGAGCCGAGCTGAGGAGGGGGATGGACAACCCTGGCCTGTCAGGTGGGATACTGGGCATCATACAGATGATAAGCTTCAGGAAAGGTGTTCAAGGAGTAAACAGATCGTATGTAGAGATGATGCGCGGCTTCGTCAAGAACATATGATGTGCTGGGTGAATACACCGAGCTCATGACAGCTTTTTTCCCAAGCAGTGTCTGGTTGAGGTGGTCACGCGGCACGCTGGCCGGATCCCGTGCTTGTGTGAGATTCGTGGTCCGCTCGCATCGCCCTCAAGCCACAGCCCCGTGTGTGTACTACTCCGTGGCTGCACACCGTGCTGTTGTTGAGCGTCCTCGCAATTGCCTCAAAATTCTGCTCTCGCGTGGGTTACCCTCGCAGCCCTCGCATTTTGGCCAACACGCTCTTTGAGGTCTTGGGTCGTCTCGGAGGTGCTCTTGAAGAATTGTTGTAGTAGTCTTGCACTCTTTGGGATGCCGCATATTTGCATTTAATGGTCTTTGAACACTACCCAGAAGCTTTGGAAATTCCGTCAGCAGAGCACATCCCCTCCACCATGCATTTTTCGATTTTGGCATCGATTTGATCTGGCGAGACAAGGCCTCTCTGTTCAACAGTCCTCTAGAGAAAATGCTGTCGCGGCTGCCTGCATCCGAGCTGTTGGGCAGCTGCCAGCACCCCTTGCAGCAAGGGATATGGCAAGGCTATCGTCTGCTAAGGCATCAGGATTTCACGTGCTCTTGAGTTCATGGCCTAAAGTTGTCGTGAGGGACACCATTGTCACATTGAGGTCATGAGTTCAGTGATAGATGAGCAGAGTTGATATGGCTGATACACAGCTCCCATGAACTTCGAGTGAGCGCGGCTGCTGACCTCGTCGGACCATGCAGCTGGAGACCTTTGTCGGGATCCAAACGCCGGCAACTTGTGCATCACATGACCCACGATAGATTCAGGTGGGGCGAGATTCCAACAAGCAGTCCTAAGCTTGCCTTGATCAAACTTGCACTTGTCAATGGCTGCTAGCGGGAGCTGGAAACACTTGAAAAAGAAGCCAGGATCTTAGCCTCTCTATGACAAGAAGCTAAGCAGTCGCACCAAGATCAACAGGTGCACCTCTGCATCAAGCCAAGGGCCCTGCCCTCGTTGAAGCCGAGACCTGCCCATGCAGAATTACAAGGACAACCTACATCTGAAATTGCAAGGATGGAAGTGATAAATAAAAGCATGCAAACAAGCATCACCGTGGCATGGCACTCGCACGCCTTACCCGAGAAGTCTATCCCTGTAAGTTCGCTTTGGCATGTCTCAATGCTGCCAGTATCAGCTTTGAAAATTTAAAGCACGTCCTGGTCTGGTTCACGAAAAACGAAGGGCGACAAGAAAGTGCCTCAAATTGTCAGAACGGGACTGCAGGTTAGCAAAAGCTGCCAATATCACTACCTGGAACCTCCGTTGTAAGTAGTTTTGTGCACAGCGCGGGTGCCTGGAAAACACCTCTTAATCTCTGCATGCGGCAGATACTTTTCTTCCAGTGTTGCACCGAGCCAGCATGCCAACTCATGTGGCACGAAACGTAATTGGCTTTGCATGTCCGCCCTCGTCATACTGCACGGCGCCGCGCGGCATTGGATGAGAAGAATGAGCTTTGGCCAACTCACTAACAGATCATTACCGCGCTATTTGATTACTGCCGCACTCTCTGTCCCACTTGTCATTGCATGCACCTTGTAGTACGTGCACATCGTGACGCACATCACAGGAATGACAGCGACGTACGCTTTGACAGCTTCGCTCGCTGTGACAATAGTTATGCTCTTGTTGCAACCTTTCTGGTTTCTGCACGTGGTGTGATACGTATTTTGCACTAGTAAATATCTGAGCCGCAGAGCTGTACAATAGCCATATGTCAGATCCATAAGTCCACACGATGTGTGTGTGCCTTTGTGGCTGCCGTGGCGGTGTGGATGGACGCAATCCTCCAGCCTTTGACATCAAGCACTGACAGTTTGACTTAGAGCTTGGCTCAACATGCTGCATGGGATGGCTTGATACGGCTGGCAGCAGGGATCCGGCCACCAGAGTGACTGAATGGCGGAATTATGGGGATTGTGATGAGACTGGATACCTCCTCATTTTCCTCCTTAAGCAAAGTCAGATGGATTGAGGATAAGAGTAGCAATTGTTGGGAAGGATTCGTCACCATGCTGGTTGTTGAGGTGTCCAACTGGATGAGCTCTGGCTTGGAGTTTCACTAATGGGAGTGGAAGGCAAAGCCAAGCTCCCTACATTCCTGACGCGCCCATGTGGCAAAACATGTGGTGTCTCTCAAAAATGGCCCCTGCCTTGAATATCCTATACTGGTCGGGCGGAATATGTAGGAACCGCTTAACCACATAAAAGCCTGCCTGCTAGGCGACTCTGAGGCAGCAACCAGCTTAGCTGAAGCTGTCAGTGGAGGGCCTGACATTTGAGCAGTTCGTTTTCATGCGCCTCATCAGGTTCAGGAAGTGGACTTTTGCCCTTGTTTATCCTGAGTAAAAAGTCGACTCATCCTGGGTATCTGCTCACAAGTTGACGACTCCTTCATATTATGCATGTCCGTCTTTGGTATTTGGCCAGATGAGTCCCGACTTTGACCCGCTGGCTCTGGTAGGCTTAGCAAGGCTCAGCAGGACAGGTCAGGACCAGAGCAACTTCTGACATGTCGTTTACGAGCTCCACCAAACTAGGTCACAAAGAACTTTTTGGCTTGCTTGCAGGAGAGAAACAGCAGCTCCAGCATGCATGGGCTCTCAGTACAACATGACCAGTAAGAGTCAGAAGCCCAAGGGGCTTCGTTGCGAGGCTGGCCCATGCTGCAGCGCCTGTGGACCCGGCAGAAGTAGCGGAGTGTTGTGTTCAGCCAAAAGAGGCAAATACATATCTCGGCACTGTGCAACATCAGGAAAAGAGCACCTCCGTCTCGGCATGCATGCCTATATCCCTGCATGACCACCCAGGCCTTTGTGCGCAGCGGGGATAAGCTGCCTGAAGCAAGTCTTTGTTCGTCTGCACATGAGGGTCATTGCAGCCCCCAACGACTAGTTATGAATGATTTTGCGCATGCAGCCGTAAGAACGCACCAGTAGCTCACGGAATAGAATGCCGAGAGCCCAAACCAATCAAGCAGTGGCTCTCAACTCATCGTGGCTATGCTAAAGCTCTGGCAAGTTCTGGCCTGGCGGGCTGGAAGGCGTCGATCTTCGCACCTTTTGCCAGGGCTCATGTTGCATTGTGGCGGCGCTCTCTGACCAAACGCTTTGCAAGCCAAATAAAACTCAAGAGGGGCCGTGGCAAGGGAACGTGCCAACGAACTGACCTCAAACTTTGACCGTTGCAACTTGGAGACCGGCAACCTACAGGTGAGAGAATCTTACACAGACCTTAAACGCCAGAAACTTCTCGGTCTCGACCTTCTGGCTCGCCGTGCTTCGAGCATCGCAGAGCTTTGACCTTGCGCGGAGGTAAAACGTTCTGGCCCGCGTTACCCCGTTGCATGTAGCAATGTTCCGTCTTGAAACTACCAATACCATGTCATTCCCGAAGCTTGTCCCTCATGTGGTGCGTTTCAAGGTATTTGCTTTGCACTGGATGCCCAACCAATGTGTGGACACCTGAACCACTGAAGTCCTTCTGCACCTAGGTATGCCTCCTGATGCCTGCATTTCAATTTACTTAGCTGTCAGGAACGCGTCCCTGATTTCTGAGCTGTCACCTGCCAGAGTCACAGATCAGTAGTTTAAAAAAGCCGTGAAAAGCTCACCCGCCGCTGCCTCGCGCACCTAGGCGGCGGGGTCGAGACACGTGGAGCACCTGAGTAGTTAAGGAAAACAAGCCTTCAGCCTCCGTTGCCTTGCCGGCGAGCAGTTCATGAACTGGAAAAAGCTACAGACCAGTACATATCATCATCAATTGTCCAGATGCAAACCGGAAGCAGCATCCGACATGCATCACATACAACAAAGAAGTCTTGGAATGAAAGGTTTGGCTGAGTTATCCTTGTTCGCTAGAACGAACAAGAGAAGAAGTGACAGTACAACTGTTGCCCCACCCTGCTACCGGCTTCTTTCACTATTTGGCTGGGTATAATTTGCAGCACCTCGCCAACGCGTACTTCCAAGACGCGGCATGCAGACACGCAGGGAGATCTGGGGATGCCACGGGCATGCGTGTCCAAGCCGTCATAGGAGTACCTGAAGCGGGCAGCTGATGTTTTCGGAGTAATTAAGCACTCCTGAAGCTTCCCAAAGCTCAGAAACCCTACAGCAGCCCATAGAAAAGAAAAAAAATAAAGATTCCGCATTCTGCCACAAGCATAGGCCTTCAAGGCCCGTTTTGCGCACATTATTTACCGTGTCGCCTGAGAAAGGCGCGCAATAGAATTTCTACTTGTTGTATTCTTCCCCCTTTTGAGGGAATTCCAGAACATGGATCCGGAGCACTGTGGGGGACACCACATAAGCGGCCGCAACCTCGGCTGCATTCGAGGACTGCATGGACTTGTCAGGCCGATGCCAGAGTGAGAGATCTCCAGAAGTCACGGCACGGCACCGGGAACAATTAGCAGACCGGATGATGACTTCAACTACTCGGTTGCATCGGATGAAGCACAAGAAGACACACCCAATACCTAAGACAATGGTGCGGCAACTTCACGTCCCCCGACTTCAAGAAACCCGTAGCAGCAAGCCTCAAGAGCTTTGCTGTTCAAACCTCGAGCATGGATTCGACACTTCATTGGTGCATTTCTGTATTTTGCTGCACCAGGCGGCGGCGGAAAGCATGCTTGAAGTCCCCTTCACTTTGCAAGCTGGGCCCTCTAACGCTCGAGCAAGACAGCAGCGGTGCGGAGCGGATGGCGTGAAATTCCTTAAAGGCGCCAGGCAGGCAAGTGACAAGGGATCAGAAGCATTTGAGCAAAGCAAGCATGGAAGATGCGGCACTTGAAGGAGCAACAGCTGAAACGCTCTTGTTTTGTCGCTTGTCTGCCAGCCCCCCAGCATCTTAACTTCTAACTGTCGTGAAAAATGCGGGCTTGCCCGCAGATGATTTCTTCAGAATTGCACGTGCACGTAACCTGTACTATCCTCCGAAGAAGCAGAACGCTGGCGGTTAGCTGCTTCAGGCACAGGCGGCAGAGTGCCCGGTGAACTCCCTTCGGGAGTCAGGAGAGTCGGGGGAATCTTGCTCAATAGCATTAACTGCCATGTCCCTTCTTCCGTCTGGACTGCCTGGAGTGCCCCACTGATGTAGTCCCTGGCAGATGTGCTCAGTCGCAGATCCAAGGCTGCGAACGTGAAGGCTGCTGACTCACCTTGCTCGCGCTGGGCTTCGACCCAAGCACTTTCCAAGAGCTCCGCTCCACCAGCAGGAAAGAGGTCATTGAGAGTCCTGCCTAAGCAAGCGGACCGTGAAGCTGCAGAAACCACTCGCCGATCCATGTCAATCTGAACAAAGAGCAGCCGGTTTGGGATGCGGATGAGGGCGGCATTCCGCTGAACAGGCTGTGACGCCTGAGCGGGCGACTCCGCCATTGCAGGGGACACGGGTTGAGAGCTCATTGGAGTGAAAACATCTGCTGCCATTAGCGTGTAGGAATATTGCATATCAGACAACTCAGCGCTTCCGGTTAGCGAGCCTTGATCTGTACAATCGCGAAGGCCAATGAGGTGGCGAGCTTGACCCTGAACGTTCTGATACAAGACTTGGAACACTTCAGTACGGATCTTGTTGGAATCGCTGTCCAGCAGGCGCGTGGAGAATGCCTGCGTCTTGATCTTGCCAGGCTGAGAGGAGTCGAAGCGCTTCAGGAGCTCCAAGGCTCGGTGCGCATCCACGCCGGGCAGGAAGTCTCGGAAGTCGACGCCAGCAAGTGTCGAGCCTGGCCGACCCCGGAGAAGCATTGCGGCAAGCGCTGGTGAGTGCTCAACTACCCGCAGATCTGCGTCAAGCTCTATGACAGCGTCACAGGTCAAGTTCAGCAGGGATGATGCGGCGTGAAGGTTCTCTGCCATCTTGCTGAATCGAAGGCCATGCTCCATGCGACGCTTCAGCCCAGCCTGCAAGGAAACGGCTGCAAGAACAGTGAGAAGGGATCCGCTGATCTCGGCGTTCACAAACGAACCGGGTGCATCTTCAAACACGGCTCGCAAGGAGACTACAATAATTGGACCAACATTGCACACAGCCACCAGAGAAGGTCGAGTAGCAATACCAACTGCAGGAAGGCGAATAAAGCCAAGGACACAAATTGACATCAGCGTTGCATCTTCCAGTCCTAGAAACCATGGCGACAACTGCGCGGTGAGGCAAAGCGCAATGACCACATACATCATGTTGAGCTTTGCGATCGTGAGAAAATTTGGAAACATATCAATGATCCCCGTGATGGCAAACGTTGGCACAGCAGACCAAACTGCGGTGTTGGGCACCCAGCTCACCTGACCCCGAATAACTCGCAGCTGCTGGAAAGAAAGGAAAAAGCCAAGAAGCACGCAAACGTAACGAACAAAAAGGCGCGCCATATGTAACCGCAGGTCGTTGATCTGCTGGTTCACAAGCCTCTCGTCTTCCGTGGTCTGTGCGTCACTCGGCGACTTCCCTCGCCCTGATAGTGCCTTTAGGCAGCTCAGGGCGGTGTCGAGCAAATAGCCGCGGTGGAGCACTGCGATGTACACAGCCCTCGCCAGGAACGGCACCTGCAGGGCAGCAATCGTCCATACAAAGCTAGCATCCAGCTCTGTGTCCAGCACACCAGGCTCGCCAGGCTCAGGGTCCATGCCGCGGGCCGGAGGACGGGATTCTACACCCTGAGCCCCTGAGCTGATCTCTCTGTTGTCTACTATTTTGGCATGATCTTAAGACTTGTTTAGGCCGCACTGCCCAACAGGCACTTGCCGTAGCAGGATGAAAAATATCGGCTTGGGATGGGAAGGTTCAGGACAGATACTGACTAGGACTGCTCTGGGCCAACCTGCAGGATGCAAAATTACTACAGCTGCGGCAGCAAAAACACCACCTCGTGGATTGCATCCAGATGGCTACGAGCAGATATGGAAGACTAGCAGCGTAGGACCACTTGGCCAAGCACAGAAACTGTAGCAGACATATGAGTCATATGAGGCAAGACCCTGCAGCAGACAGATAATTTGCTTCTGTGACTATTGCGCTCAGTCCTCTGCACAAGGCCAGAAGGAAAACGGACTTCCGTACTATGGCACTCGTTTGGCATCCGATGATGGCGCGGAGCGTCTGCATCCGAACACTCCTAGTCTTCGACTCATTTGCTACAAGTAGGCCCTGTCGAGGCAGCTTGCTTTTATTTAGGGGGCATGTGTCATTTTCGCGGAGCTCACTGCCTACTCTCACGCCTCGGGCAGTTTGAACCTAGAGGCTTGGGACCATCCAAGGAATCTCGGAGAGCGCCAAGACAAAGCAGTGCCCTCAAAGCGGCCAAAGCAAAACATGAGCCAAGCTTGTATCTACGGCAATCCGCAGCACCAAGTGCGTCAGACAAACCCAGAGGACACTTTGTGAGCCTACCCTACAAAGCCGCTGACTCCTATGTACAAGTCAGTACACAGTTCGTCCACCGCTGGCATCAAAACCTGAGTACAGCCGGGCACGAGGGCAAGATCAGCTTGCCCAAGTCTTCCACGGGACAAGGTCAGCAGTCCAGCAGTCTCAGCTCATGCGGAAGCCAACAAGATCCTGCACTATGCACTTCAAAGCATGGACCCACCATAGCCAAAGCAGCCAAAAATCACGTCTCGGGCTGTCGGCGTCTCAGCCGCGCACAAAACCCGGTGGTAAATGAGCACTCTTGCGAAGCCGCAAAGAGAATTGTTGCTGCCACCTGGTCAACAAATCTGGTAACACGCTACGGGTATCTGCTGCAATTGCAGGCGAGCATGCCTTGGAGGAAGGTGACACTTACAACAAGGCTATCTGGCTATATGGTCTGCCGAATCATCAAGAGTCTTCCGCTAGATCTATAGCTCGCAGCGACACCGCCCCACCTCGTCGAGCTTGCCTGTCCGGCCCATGGGGATCTTGTCGGTCATGTACCTGTTCGGCAGAAGCTTGGTGAGGGTGGAAGGCTTCATGCCAAGCAAGCATTATCGGGGGAGACGGCCAGCGCGCAGAAACGTGCAGGACTGGAGGATCTGCGACTGCGCCTGCTTGCTCGCTTGCCTGCTCGCTCTTTCTGCACCAATTCGGTCAGCAAGCCGGGATCAGCTATGTTTAGCCACAAAGCTGCTAAACCACAAAAAATGTTTCAGGGGCGCTCTGCGATTCCCACATGTCTAGAATCGAGAGCTGGCGCCCAAAAATCCAAAACCTGCGCCTCACAGACGACTCTCTTCATTCAGAAGCTTGTTGCAGTACAAGAGGTAGGGGCACTTCACTTGTTCTGGAGGCATTGCATCCACCATCCTTGGAATGCTGCAAAGCGTGCGAGCCGCACGCGCCAGGAAGCTCAGGCAGGCTTCGTTGGCTGACTGACGACACATACACAAGGAACGGGGGCCCGTTGCGCATTGCCTAGTCAATAAGGAAGCTAGACATGCAACGTGCCGCAGATACAGACAATGCAAAGCTACGCGTGGTCGAGGCAACACAAAAAAAAAACATTTGCACATCAACATGCGCAGTCCCGGCAATGCCATGCAGCCCAAGAGCACAAGCTGCCAGAATTCAAATGTCCTACTCTAAGCTCAACCCTCTCGTTGCTGCCTGGAATAAGGCAACCAAGGGAATCTGCATGACCTGCCTACATGAGTCTACATCACGGTTGGCTCCCTCGAACAAAGCCGTTCCAAGTGACATCTTGAGAAGGTCTGAGGTCGGAACGCTGTTTGCACAACTGCTGGCGCTATGCAATTGATCGTGATGTCCTGGTTCAAGCTTCAGGCAGGAATCACGCAGCAGCCCAGACAAAAAACAGCTTCTCAACACAACGGTTGTTGGCAATATGGGCTTAATCCATCGCGTCTGCTGACTCTGGACCCTGCAGTAGCCTTTCCGAAGTTTGCGTACTCTTTGCCCATCACCTTTGTCAGGTTGATCACGGCAGCCTCCGCATCGTCAGATGATGGCTCAGGGCTATTTAATTAAAATCTGGGCGATGTTCTCGCTGAGTCTTTGTAAAACCTGGGTGAGCGGCGGGAATGCTGCTCCGGGCTTCCCGAAAGTCCGACCCACGCTTTCCAGCTGCATGTCAACTGATAGTTGAGAAACACTTAGTGATCACATTCCCGAATAGAGAAATCGCTCAGCGACTTTCCCAACAGGCGGCTTCCTGAAGGGGGCTGTCCGTCTACCATGATACAAAACTGTCTCAAAGCTTCTCGTGCGTTCCCTGCTCATGTCAATAACAATGACAGCTAGAAGGTAGATAAAAGATTCGTTCGGCTGGGGCCACTGACTTCCGGAAGTTCGAGCATGCACAGGCTGCAGCATGGAAGACCGCGCCTTTGATGAGGAGTATGCCAGCATCCCAGCATTCCCGTCCTCGACTTCAACCAGAGAACACGTTGCTAAGGAGCTAGCATGAAGTCTTGGCAATTCCTGCTAGAAGGCTCTGAGTGCCATCCTCCACTCCCCTGGGTGATTGCAACATCTGACCGGGAGTCCGGCTCCTAGCTTGCAGAGTAGCAAAGTCAAGAAGTCTAGGAGCCCTGCCATTGGCCTAGCAGAAGTACGCGCTCGCCAAGTATCGCCCATCCAACACATTCACAGCGGGGGGGATAATCGACTATCTTCGAGAACTCCGACCTTTCTCAAGATACAAAATACGTCACTTGTGTCACCAATGGAAATTGGTCTCGGCTCTTGTAGCCACCTGTCACAGGTGTACCTGTTGCACATTTCACACAGGCAGCGCCCAGTGCACGTTTTCCTGCAGCGCGGGCTGTTTGCACTTCATAAATAGCAAAACTGATGGCCTTGCTCCATCCTGGAAGCAAAGCTCTGCCAGGGCTGGCCACTGGCAGGAGGCACAACTACACAAAACTCCAACAAACCTTCAGGTTGCTGGCAGCCGTTCTTGTAGCCTCCGTGAGTTCAGTTATGCACAGTTGTGCAAGAACTGCCTCAAGCGGATTCTTAGATTTGGGAATGAGAGCCGTCTATGTTGGATTGCGCTTTGGCACCACTGGCCCATACTCAAACCAGAGCGAAATGCAGGATGAGATTAGCTATGTGCATCAGTCTGCTCAGCGCAGGATCATCGAAGTTCCCATCTGTGGAGCAAAATGGGTGCTTGTAACTCCAGGCTTTCTCCAGGATGCATCACACCATTTTGAGCACACATGATGGTGAAAGAAGTTCTCAATACCTCAGGGGTCATCCACACTTGCATGCTGAAAGGTTTGCATAAACCCTGACCTGCCAGGATCCTGCACACCCTGCACAGCACGGTTGAATTGTAGAAGTTTGGGCTTCAGCTGGGATTGCGGTGCAACAACTGCGGGCAAATGGGTCTTCACAAATTGGCCTTAGTTCTTCAGCCAGAACAACCTCATGTAACAAACTTGCATCCTGCCAGTGGCAAATTCCCTTGAGCACTGGATTATGAGCAGACTTTCATCTCGGCCGACAGGCCACCTTTCTCGCCCAAGTCTGCCGGGCCAAAGCGCTTTCCTGCTTTAGTTGGATGACAGTCAAAAGCTGAATACCGTTTACCAGGCGGGCTGAAAAGTCTTGACTATACCTATGCTGTTTTGAGCAACTGGAGCTTCGAACTGGACAGCAAGAGGCCTCAAGAAGCACGTTTAGTAAAATGTTGGAGGCCTAGCAATAAACTCTGCAAAAGAGAGGCCCGCAGCCTCCCTTTGAACGAGCGAGTCCTTTGGAGTTGATGGCTGGATCTGTGAAAACCACCACGTCGTCCTGCGCCGCATTGCTGCTACAAGTACAGCTTCTGCTTGCTGATGTGCACCATTGCCATCGTCTTGTGGCCAGAAAAACCAACATGATCAAGGCTCAGAGTTTAAGGCACGTTTGCATTGCAGGGCATGCTTTAAGGGTGGCTTTGGGCCGCTTCACAGCAGCAAGATGGAACCTCAGAATTCACATGTTCACTGCAACGGGTTTCTGTACATGTCGAAGTGAGGAAGGGCTGTTTGGAGCTTCGCGACTTACTTTTGAGAACCACGCGCTGCTTCCCCCAGTTGGAGGACCTTGGGTTGCAGTTGTTCAGCTCAAAGTTGTTCGTACGAGCGGGGTACAACACATTTATAAGTAACATTTACTTACGGTAGCTCACAAAACCCCACACTTTGCGTCGCGGCACTTTTGAATCCGCCGAGGTTCCCGGCCTCTGGCGTTTGGAGAAGCAAGACTCTACCCACCCCCCCTTCGCCCCCCTCTCTGCGGACTGGCGCGGGCAGTCTCCACGTATTGGGCGTGCAGCTCTGGTGGAACTGGGCGGAAAGGCATCAGGTGAATTTCATGGGTCTAGCTTGGTGCCCCGCCCCCTCTCCCGCCCACCTCCCTCCACGGCCCCAAGCGCCACAAAGCCATGGGCTTAACGGACGAGGGAGTTGTTTCTCAAGGCCGTGCAGGCCCTCCCCCCACCAGCTTCCACTCCTGGCGTTTCTATGCTCGGCCTCCGTCAAACCAATTTGCAGCTGGAGGATCCTGTAAAATCCATACAACTGTTTAGTGAGATTTTATAAGGACATTCAGGTATTCCACAGGGCTCTGATGTAGGAAATATCATATTTTAGAAGGTCACACCGGGCTCTGCAAGGCGTTTTATAAAGAGATTACATGCTAAGATTATGTAGGGAATATGATATAAGGTGATCTAAGAATATAATGGCACTAGGGAAGGGACAAGTTGATTTGAAGCTGTCTTGTTCCAGGCTGCTTTACAGGCGAGCCGGCCGAGGTGGCACGTTAGCGTTAACTTCGAAGGCTTGCGGCGCTTGGCGCTCAAAGTGCTTACGCAAAACTTGCTTTGCTTCCGGCATCTTGCAAACGCTACACCTTTGCTTATGGTAGCTTTGTTTCTGCCGCTCACCTTCTTGTTCCCTTGCAGTTTCGATCTGTTCTCATTTGGTGCTGCGCGTGCTGCAAGGGCGTTCGTACCAAGGCTATGATGCCAGCATCAAGACATCTAAAAGACACTGTTCCCCTAGCAGTGCTCCTCCACAGCGCCCTGCAAATCACAGAGAACCATGTCGCCCCCAGTGAAGTGATAGGAGAACTGGCTCAAAGACTGCAAAGCTTTGGCCCATTCCGTTTCGCCTGCCCAAGCCGTGTTTGAGTTGAACTTCTGGAAATTGTGTAGAAAGGGCTCCATCAAAAGTCGCTGCTTGGTACGAGTTTTGACCCAAACATCGGGCTTGCAAACTTGGACGAAGCGATTGAACTTCTTGACCTTGTTGAATTCATCAACGATCTCAATGGCTTTTTCCGACCACTTGACATCTTCGGCGAAGAATGCATCTTCATATGCCTCAGGGACAGGGGCCTGAAGGCATGAATTTCATTAAGGCCCAGCTAGCAATCACTGCCACTTCATCACGGACCCAGAGGAAGCTTGCCTGCCTCTGTGCCGTCTTTGAAAACCTTGGCCGCTGAGGCTTGACCGACTCGCTCGCCGACCGTGTAACGCCCCCTGTAGACTTTGCGGAACGTGCCTGGCCAGCATGCGAGTGTTGGATCCAGCCAAGCATCAGTCTACGCGCTTTGACCATGTCATGACTCTACGCAGGCGGATGCTTGCCTTCTCCGACAACGGTGCTCCAGTTCGTATCGTTCTCGCTGGCATCGTTTTCGCGAGCTGTAGTTGGGACGCGCTTCCGCCTGTCCAGCATTGCCTTCTTGAGCGTTGCTTTGGCCGCATCAATGAGCTTGCCCAGCCCGGGGCTGTTCAGCTTGGCATACTCCGAGAGCACTGCTTCCTCAATGGAGTTGCCACTGAAGCGACCCTCCTCGGAGTCCTGAAAATCCTCGGCTGCTTTTGCATGCTGGACTTCGGGTCTGGGGATGAGAAACTTTCGTATCCCTCGAGCCTGAGGTCCCGAGAGCAAGAGCTGGCTCAGCTTAGCAGCTACAAGTACTTGATAAGGGCTCTCAGCTGAGCAGGCCTAATTTGTGGTATCCTGCACAACTGTTCCACTCCGGATCTGAAGCTGCCCTCCTAAGTTCAAGCCTTAGCAAGTCTTAGTTGTATGTCGTTTGATGAAGAAGCCCAGAGTCGAGCTTGATGTTGCGAACCGCACTGGCTGCAAGCCGGTTCTCCTTGAATGGGTTGGTGGGCTCCTTATTTGGCGGGAATCCCTGCCTCTGTTTGGCAACCACATCAAACTCTATGGCAATACATCCAACTCCACCACTTGCTTGGACATGGATGCAGCGAGGGTTTGTGCTTGTTATGGTGTAGATGGTGTAGCCGCCGCTTCTGATGCCTTCCACGAGACGCTGCCAGTTGGAGTCCGAGATTGGACCACATCCAAAGACCATCACATCCACATCTGACTCGCCCGCGATGTCGGTGCCCTTCATGAAGCTGCCGGCCTTCACCAACCTCGCTCCAGGACCAAGAACCTCTTTGGTCACTTTTTCAAAATCTGAGATGGCCGTCCCAATCACACGCAGTTGCTCATCTGACCAGTGCCCGCCTATGTCTGCGCGGTGCTGCAGTTGCCCATGTGTCAGGGGAAAGTCAAAGCTCCGTCAGCGTGAATGACCTTGTCTGTTCCGCGAACCTTCACGGACAAGCCTTCCACGGTAGAGTCCGATTTTCGCCGCAGTTCATGATCCACCTGGTCTCGATGCATGATCTTGACCTTCACCTTTCCGCATTTGCCTGCCTTGCGGACCATCTTATACACTGCCACCCGGCGGTTGTCTAACGTGATGTAATGACCTCCGCGCTGCACAACGTGGATCATATGCACCTCACGCTTCTCCATGCCCTGGAGGATCTGGTCGTATGTCTCAAAAATTGAGGTGCCATCTCTGAAATGCTCCCCTAGATTTTCTTGTGAGAAGCGGATCTCCATGGGGTCCATCATGGTCTCCATGGCAGGCAGCTCAAAGCGCAAGACTTCCTCAGGCAGCCAACTTTCGCCTTTGAGGCCACGAAGACCAGCCGAAACGACTGAGCTTATGAAGAATGCATCTGTAGCACATGTGTATGAACACTGCCTGCTCTGTCAGCTGTCGGCTACCGGACGCCCTTGTAGCACAGAGGCACGCAGATCTAATGAGGGCTGTCAGGAACTCGAGGTCTGGCGGGCAAAGGGCAAAGACAAAGACTGGTTGACAGCGGAAGCAGGTTTAACAGCAGGCAGTGCAAACTTCAGCCCGGTCCATGGACACAGGGTCCCATCACGAAGCATTTGCTACGCATCGCGTTCATTGGTTAATTCTTGAAGGTTGAGTTCTATGCTTTTGACTTTGAGCATCTTGGCTCTTTAATTTAAACAGAACACCACTGTACCTTAGTTCTTCAAGCCTTCCCTGCTCGTCCTTGCCCGAGATGGAGGCAATGTTCACAATGCGACCATAGCCGGTCTTCAGCATGGACGGCCTCATCTGGACTCCATGAGGCGCGTGCATGGTTGATCCAGACATTTGCCTTGGAAACATCCTGTGTGAAGCCACCTGTGTGAGAGGAACAACGCAACAGACTTCATATACATTTTGCCCTCCTCGAATGAGTGCACTTGTCAAGTGTAAAGCTGACCCTCAAACTGATGCAGGATAGGTGATCTTTACAGTACCACATACAGCATGGAAATTGCCAGGAACTCTTCCCCTGAGGCTGGGGCAAAACGGCTTTGGAACAAAGGAAGATGGCCTTCACCTCAGACAACCGTGAGCGTCCTACAAGCGCGTACATGCTTGCAGGTTCTCAATCATACTTCGGTTGCACAGGACCTAGACGTAAGTGGCCATTGCAGAACCTGTAGTGTGCAGTAAGGGTAACCGTCGTAATGAGAGCAAGTCGAGTGACTATGTTGCAGCCGGCTTGGTCACTGCTTGTCTCCCGGAACGAGTGTTTTGTGCGCCGATGCTGTGCTCTCAGAGGAAGTCGAGGGACTTAGCGCCCGGCATTGACATCATAGACACGCTGGAAGTCGGCAAGCTCCACCTTCAGAAGACCACGGCTAAAGACATGTCGGAGGAAGCATAGAAAGATGAGGGCACAACGTCTTTCCATGGGCCCGCAAGCATGAGAGGGGTGGTGAGACGCTTAATCAATCTTGATCAATCGTCCTCCTTCCATGGTCCAGCAGCAAATTCCACGATTGCTCCCGATGTGAAACAAGATCACCTGCCGCAAATTCCACCAACAATCACATGAAGCCCTTCCACCCCAAGTTGTGTAGGAAGAAGCTGATGGACGCATGACCCTTTGGGAGGAAGCCGCTCAGGCGTCTATCAGCCAGCACTCTTTGAGCAAAGGTTAAGGTCCTTGTCTCAAACTGTGCAGAGTACACCGAAGTCTTCGTATCTACTGGCAGCGCGCCAGTCACACTTGCGCGATCTTTGTGAAGCTGTATTGCATACGAATGCCTGGGCGAAAGGGTGGCTTGTGCAAATGATTGGTGCGCCACATGATCGTAAGCAATCCGACAGGCTTGATTGAAGCTACAACAAAGGAAGCACACAATGGCACACAAGTTGCACCTGCTCAATGCCTGCCAGGCCGTCAAGATGCCGGTAGCAAAAGAAAGTCAAGCAAGACCGGCTTTCTGATAAAGCGGAACGCCCGCTGCAACCCTGAGGCACTCAGAAATAGCAACATTATAAAGCGGAAATCCTCAAGCTTTTATGGCCACCTGCCAGTCCCACAATACAAAAACTCTTCAATTGATAATTACCTCAAGAATCCAATCTTGGGATCCTTGCAGATGTAGCCTGCTGCAGCGGAGCCTCTCGGACAAGCCGAGTCCCGTCAACGAAACGGCACAATCGCGGCTGAAGCCTACCTTCTCCAACCCTATATCTCTAATTTCCCTGAACCCCTGGCAGAAAATTACAATTTCAGCTGGTATGAGGGTTACAGATAACACAAATCAAAAATTATTTCAAGGAACTTCCAGATATCCTTTTTTGCCGCACGTTAAGATGAACAACTACGCACTGCCATCCTCCATCCCACAACCACCAAGGCACTCGTGGCATCTTCATCGTCGGGCACATGCGCCATGCCTGAGGTGAACCCTTTTTGGGTGCTCATGTGCAAGTCTTAGTAATTCAAGTAACTGCTGCCTTTGTGTAACGTTCAACCCTGGAATCCTAAAAAGATGACAAAGGGCACAGGGAGAAGTTCAGAAGAGCGGCATTGCAACGCTCGTTTCAAATAACTATGTAGAAAAGAGCCCCATTCCCAAGCGCATACAAACCTTGAAGAACAAGCAAAAGCTAACAGCGCGGATCACCCCTCCGTATGTGCTGTCATTGGCGATAATCTTCTACAAGTCGAGTCTGGAATCAAAGGAGCCCAAAGAGCCGCCATGCAAGATCTTACCGGCCAGCTGGAGGGTCAGCACAAATTGTTGAAACTGGTGTGAGGATCAGCAAGGAGTGCCCAAGTGCTTCATAGTAACCTGAGGCACTGAATTGCTTCATGGTGCTATGGCGGCGCCGTCGAATAGAATAGTCCACCTACGGCTCGGGCGAGGCCAGCTGTGTGTAGCAATCTCGTTTCTTAGAAATTGCAGGCAACGACGTTGGCCTACAATATGTTTTTCAAGCAAGTCCCCCTATCAGTAATTAAAGAAGTTGCTGGTAGCTCCTACTCCAACTGCACTGAACAAAACGCAGCGTCAACTATGCATACACCTGATTCACTCTGCCTATGCAGGGCAAGCACGAAACAGCACTGTCTTGCCGATGGCCCATAGCTCCGAGTCGAAAGCACCGGTCTCGGCTTGGAGTATCCTAATTTCGCCGGGTCTCACTCGAACGATTAGCATCTGAAATTGGCACGCCAAAGTCAACGACAATTAAATTCTTGGCGGAAGAATATAGCGTGTAGACCATTGCATCATCAGTCCCTGGTTGCAATGGTGGTGAGCATCGCCTCCTAACTCTGCATATTTCAAGGTCGGACAGATGTTAGAAGCGCAAACCTGAAGTCAGGGCCTTAGGTCACAGCTCCACAACGGGCATCGTGACTTTCGAGCCCCATCTAAGCCTGGCCTACGCTTATGAAATTCCAGGCGAGTAAACCATATCGCAGAACCCCTCCCCTTTGAATGGCGCCTGCTCCCCCGCGTCTGCAACTGCAGATGAAGCCCGCATCAACAGCCGAACAAACTGTTCGAAAGCTGCCCTTAGCATGCAGAAGCTTGAGAGAAAAAACAGAAGGCTTCAGGAGTCCAGCGCCACCCAACCTGTTTTCACAAAGTCGCCACCCCGACAAGTAGTCCTTGCACATATCAGCGAAAGCATGTTGCCCTCAGCACGACAAAGTGGCATAAGGAACCAGAATCTTGGGACCTACCTGCAGTAATTACTCCTTTTGTACCTTCCAAGCTTATCCTTTTCAAAGAAGATTCCTGTTGTTCCAGCATGGTACCTCTTGTTTTCTTCTGCTCGAGGAGCTGTTCGCGTTTGAGGAAGGTGCCCTCCGTGTCTGCTGCAGGCTCTCCGACCAAGCCTCAGCAAAGGAAGCTAAGGCCTCCAGGCCGTTCTCGGCGCAGGGGAGGCGAAGCGAGATTGACTGGGGACGACATGGGACGACACATGGGCATTGTAAGATTGCTTACATGGCAGTTGACCTACTGGTGGGGAGGAGCTGGTCCCGTCCTGCGACACATGGTCGCGGTCCGATGATGGGAAGTTTGAGTGTGCCCTCAATATAGGCGTTGAAAGGTCGTCATGCCTCTGAGATGATTTGAAGTGACTTGGTTCCGGTCTCGCATCAAGGATTGCACTGGCCATGGGCTCAACAAGTTCGCATACGCGTGTAAAAGCAAAGTTCAGAGGTTCAGTGGGTCTGGACGCTCAGCAAACCAAACTCTACTGCAGGGTTCACCGGGCTAAGACATTGCCAGGATTACTTTCGCATCATACACTGCAAGTGCACGTGTAGTGCTGCAAAAAGATGAAGAAGGCACCGGGCTTACTCAAACATACGACAGATTACGACATCAAGTCATCCAGTTCCCGGGCACCGTCGTTGTAACTGTTGACGTTGACACCGTAGCCGTACCTTGATCTAACGCCATTAAACGCCCCAGACAAAATACTTGGAGCTGCAGGTGATCTTGAAACTCACTTTTTACTCACACCATGATCTTAATTCTCCTGAAGTTCAGGAGGCCACGGGGCAGTGTGCAACTTGACGGCAGCACAAGGCCAGCGGACTCCGCTGCAGCCTTGCCTGGGAGCTAGTCTTCGTGTACTGGGGGAGCTTGCTGCGGCAATTCCAGGCTGAAAGGACAAAAAGTGCCAACGAGACAGCCACTCCGTGAACGCATTTCAAAACAGGAAGCATCAAGACATACCAAACAGCACTCATGGCTGAGGAGTTAGTCTCTAAAGGCGTGGCAAGTACGAAGGGCTCAAAATATCAACAAGCGCTACACACTGAGACGGTCTTTTCAACAAATGCAAATTTGATGAACTACGCCAAACTTGGCGTCAAAGACTACCGCAGACATGTGGAAGACTACGATCCAGAAACTGTGCAGCATCCGAACGTGCACGAACAACTCCCTTGTCCCCGAAAGGAGGGCGCCATATCTGCAGTCCATGTTCCTCATCAAACCACAGCGGTGGATATTCCTCCCCATGCTGAAGGATGACTACGCTGAAGAGCCGTGGTACTAAGCGCACAACGCAATGCTGCCACTTATCCCAAAAAAGTTGATGCAAACTGCTGCGTCCCCCGGATTAGGAGAAAATTTGAAGTGCAAGTGGCCCGTTTGTTTCCAGCAGAGTCGATCAGTTACTACGGTGCACAAATCAAGCGTGCTCCCGTGGTTTACGAAGCAGATGGCCAAAATACTACCGCACCCCAGATCTCCAAACCATGGCCTTGCTCTGTTCGACATGCATACGGAGAAATGCATGGACAGCACGCCAAAAGCAAGGAATGTAGTGACCTGCAGGATAGAAACCTTCCTGAGCTACTGTTGTGTTGGAAGGAGCAAAGGCGCCATCCAGAACCATCTACTTCCCTAGACCCCTCAGTATGGCTAGGAGGCCTTGATGCACCGGGTCAGACAGGGCCAGGGTGCTGTGAACAAGCTTCGTGGACGTCGTCAGGTCTGAAAACCCAAAGCAGATTTAATTTGGGGTGAAGTTTGGAAAGAACATCCGCCTGCATTCTCAACATCTGCGACATGGCTCCAGAGTCCAACGTGCTGGCAAGTTGCATGCATCAATCGATCTTCTCCCCAATCCTCTCTGCTCGGAATGTTCCACGCGATTTGGATAGGAGGGCTGCTGCATCTATTACAGTGCTCCAGCAGAAAATGCATCTCTCGCTCCTGACAGTAACCACTGGTAGAAGGACCAAAGCCCCCAGTCCTGATGCCGCCGTCGCGCCTCCTTGGAGACCTTTCGTCGAGCCTGCGTAGTGGCATGCATGGTTAGGTCAACTCCTTCTGCTCTCTGACACGAATCTCGGTTCAATAGCTGCATGCAAGTTGGCTCTTTAAAACTGGGTCCTGGCAAATCAGCGCGATGTAGCAATCAAGATAACAATTCGATGCAACACCACCCCGGGCCCGGCAGAGATACTTGCAAGCAGAGCCTCTACAAGCCCTTGCTTGGACAAGTACAAAATGCCACGGGCCATGGGCGGCATTCAATGACATGAGCAACCACTCTCTTCCCAACCCTGCGCCTTCCGCTCGGCTCTTTGCTCAGAGAGGTACCGCACCATGAGAATTCGGCGACGCGAGGAGAGGAGGATACCTTCCTTCACTGCTTTAGATCAGTTGCTGCCAGCAGCTCTTCACCCATAGCACGAGCAGGACCACGGCTAGCACTCTTGGTAAACACGTTAACGCGTAATCGCAACAATGGCTGCCTAGAAAGACTGAACCAGTGCAGGCTGAAGCCGCATGAGGCGGAGAAACAGAAGCAGAATTAGATAAAAAGAAAGCGCGAGGAGCACGGAGGTCAGCAAAGTCATCAACATTCATGACTGGCCACCAGTAAGGAGTAACTTGTGGAAAGGAGTCGAAGAAATTGTCACAAATTGACCTGCCCCCCGCCCCCCCCCGGCCCCGCCCAACACACACTCTCACTTGCTTGCTGCTACCGCCTGCTGTCCTATTGAAGCGCTCCTTGAGGCTTCGCTTCTGATGCTGTCGCTGCGTGGACGAGCCGATCGGCGTGTACTTTCTGCCCATTGGCATGGGGCGACGGTGGGAGAGCACCTCAGCGCCACAAGCGGAAAGACAACTCTAATGACGTCCATTACCTGCACGTTCCGAGCAGGGGCTAAAAAAAGCCTGGTCCATACACATCCCCACATTTGCCAGACAAGCTGCACGCCCGATCCAATGCAAGCGTCGCAAGCGGGCATTGGCCACCTTGTCCTGATGTAGCTACTGCATATTTTTGCTAGGGAGGGGGGGCAATCGACTGCAGGGCAGCATGAGTGAGACGGACGACAGGACGCCTGGCATGAGAGCTTGCTGTGGGGTCGGATAATTCACTGAAAAGCCTCTGGTCAGACTGTGCCGGCCTGAACTTTCCTTATGCCAACACCATATCGGCACGAAAGAGTTCAAGAGGTCATGCTTGCAGAGGGACCGAAAAGGATTTTGCACAGAAAGTAATGCAAAGACCAGAAGGATTTTGACAGAACAAGCTCGAATGAAACCCAGATCCCTTGCGCTGAGAGCTCTGTGACTGCTCTCGGCCTGAATTTGACGAGAAAAAGCAACCTGCACAGCCCAGAAGCACGAACCAACGATTGAGGCAACTGTATCCCTCATGCGAATCTGGTAGTGGTTGTCTACATTTAACCCTTCGGTGCCTCGGCTCGCGACCTTCGCCTGGTTGACCGAGACCTTGCCTCTTTGTGCTCCTACAAGGCCGTCCAAACACATGAGTGTTCTTGCCGAGCACGTGGCATGTGAAGTCGCAAAGAGAGTTGCAGGCCAGCTGTTACTTGTAAAAAGTGTTCACTAACGGTTGGGTATGCTCGTTTCTGGCCACTTCTTACTGTGCATGGCCAAACGTGTGATTCTCGCGCCTGCTAATTAAGCTAGCAGGATGCTTGCCGGCCAGAACCTGCAAGGACCGTCCTGCTTGGTGAGGCCATCTGCCTCTGCCAGCTCTTCCTTGACCAGCTCCTCCTTCGCAGATGCTGAGATTGATACTTTCGCAGGAATGCAGCACTTATGCTATCAAGACGAGGCCGCGTACCAAAAAAGGCCAAGAACAACAGTTGGTTGGAAGATGCCAGCGAGAGGTTTCATTTCTGAAGCCTGTGTCTCAACCGCCAATGCCACCCTCCAAATCATGCATGTCTAGTAGCTCTCAGAATGAGTGTGACAGTGACCAAAAAACTTCCTGGGCCAGGATTGCTGTGTAAGCAATTGATGTTTGACTTCAGTGTAGCCGAAAGCCAACGATTTATATATATATATAGCATCCCCCAGTGAGAACCCTAGATTTGGAGCAGGTAAACACTAAGAAGGGTGACAGTACTAGAATGTGGTCCCAGATGACCGTAGAAGATGAGCTCCAAATTAATCTCCTACTCCTCCGCCTCCTTCTGCTTCTACTCTCCTGCTTCTGCCACCAAGAGAAAGAGCTCAGGCCCCAGGAGGCGATGTCATGACAACCCTGCTTGCCCAAGACCTTTGCAGAGGGTTCAGTCACGACTCTACCAGGTTACCAGCATCGCGCAGGCCAACGCATAACAAGATGACAAGGTGAAGAAGCAGAGCTGCCGCTTCGAAATGCGACTGATGAACCACCACACTGGCTTGAGTTATGACTGGGCCATACTGGGCCACTCCGTCCTTCACAACGACTGCCCGCTGCACCACCTCCGTCTCCGTGTCACTGGAAAGACTGTCATTCTGGCCAATAACCTGAGTTGACACGTCATGAAATTTACGGGACCTCCATTTGTTTATTGAATTATCACTCTAGATGCCGACAGTTCTCTGTGCCTACTCCTGCTTGTACTGGTGCACTCTACTGCACCAGCTCCTTCTCTTCCTCCTGACTGATTCTTCTACCACATCTGCTAAAATAGTATAAGAGTTGAGGATACCGACCTCTCCTGTACAGAGCAGCAGCTACGGAGATGCCATGCCAGTAGTAGCAAGCAGAACTGGGCACTAGTTCCAGTACTAGTTCTATAACGCCAGTAAGTAGCAGCAGCGGAAACTTTTCAAAGTCAGAGGACGTGGAGTCGCCGCAAACGCCGGGAGCCGGATGACCGCGCTTCACCGTCCTGCTCAGGATGTTGCGCAGCGGAAGCCACTTGCTATGAGCACATGCCCCCGATGCATCACTTTTTGAGCATCTTGTACACTTCAGATTTGTTGAGAGTCGTGTCAACGACTTTGCCTTGTCTCGCTGCGCGGCATCATCGTAGTCTTTGTAGCGGCCGAGCGTTCCTCACAAAGTGTCCCAGGATGTCCCAGGCCATAAAAACATTCAAAAAAGGCAGTGATAAAATGTGCGTTCTGGAATTTAGCCAGGATGGTTCGTTCCAAAGCGTTTCTCAAGCACAGGCCGGAACAGTCTCAGAAGACTTTCTCCAAGCCTCAACAATCGAAGCCTGGAACTGCTACGTTACATGAATTAATGTCATGGCTCCCGTTTTCACCCAGCGATTCAAATGGGATCCTTTTGAGAACTGAGGCTCGGAGCTGCTTCTGCATGTTCTGCATCTGGATTCTTTGCCAAGCTTGAGAGAGCTCAGGCTCCTGGGCTTGCCATCTCAAAAGGAAACTGATATGCTGCGACATAGAACAAATGATCACCATGGCCCTACTCCATGAAATAAATTGAAATACTGTGGACCCTGATAACACTGTCTCAGATGTAGCGATTGGATGTAGCGATTTCATCTGGCACTGCTGGTGTCTGTCACGGACTTAGTCTAGTGTTGTGCCGAATACCCGTGGGAACGTCCAAGCCGTGTTGCCTCCGCCTTGCATGAGCCATCTGATCAAAAAATGAGGCCTGCAATTGGGTTTCAGAAGTCCCTGAAATTACCCTCTATATTAAACTTGCTCGGGCTCAATTGAACAGGTGGCATCGAAGTGAGGTTCGGCAAGCTCAGGCAATCTTGCTCAGCCATCTTCATTTGCTGTTAGCAACCAACCAGTTCAAGTGAACCATCCCCGCCAAGCTAGCTTCAGTGGAGCAAATCTCGAGTCCAGCCTTTTTGCGCCACAAACGCTTGCGCTGCTAAAGCCAGCATGCTAAAGCCGAGGAGCACATCCCAGCAGGACTTGTTCGTGGAAGGCATCCGCCGGCAACCGCGATGGCTGAGCATCGTGGCGACCTGCAGCACATGCTTCAGACGCAAGAGGGGAAGCGTTAGCTGCAGCGCAACAGAAATCTCAAACATCTCAAGCTGCTCGCGCCCGGCTCCTACAGGCCTTCCATCTGCTCGGGGAAAACTTCAACGACCTCTTCATTGGCTGGCTGCGGCTGCCCCTCCTCTCCTCACTAAACATGACAAGATCTCGTGTGGCGTCTTCGCATTGAGTTCTGCGCGGCTATGCTACCCCACCATGTCAACTCTGTCTGCCAGCATTGGTTCACATTTGCTGCGGTCAGTTGGAGCAGGGAACCCGTCATCTCAACTCGTGACTGCAGCAGTTCAAGCACAAGTCATGATATGAAGAGCTCGGACACCAATGCAGTTTCGATGTCCTGGAGCAGAAGCTTGCGCAGTTTCTGCAGGTCCGTCGCTGTGTTGTTGGGCATTCCCAAGCGGGCGCTTCCTGCAACACTTAAGCTTCTTGCTTCTGATTTGAATCACCAGGCTCCCTACCTCGCTTGGGTCTGTAAATCTCCACCCGGGAGAACTCATGCATCTGGTTTCAGGCTCGCTTCTGAAGAACGTTACTACATGCCGTCGGAAAGCATGACACTTCGTCCCCTTGTTTGTACAATGTCAGGGTCAAAGGTTTGATGGAACTGTCTCCAGGCTCTGCCTCCCTTTGTTGCTTCATCTAAGGGAACCGATTAGAGTATATTAGAGCTGCTGCTAGCCTTCTTCCCCTGCACTGCTTTTAGACATGTGCAGGAAACGAATCTAGCAGGTACCTTCATCAGTTGGATCCATCTTAGCATTCTTGACCAAGAGTTTCTGCACCGAGGAGCTCAATGTCACTATTCCCTTCGCAACATCAAGTGCCCAACAACGCCCGGTTGCCACCTTCGTGTTGTCGCCACGGGCCTCAGTCTGGGACTGTGGCAAGGCTGAATTACGGGACTCAGGGGTGGCACTGCAACACCCAAACATCCGCAGTCCTTAGAGGCTGCCTAGTGGCTTGTACTCGTTGGGGCTGACTCGCCGTGTCATCTGGGCAAGATCGCACATGTCATACACAGTGAATGTAACTGCATGTTCTATCACTCCTGCAACTGGGAATGGCTCTGACGGGACGGATCTGAAAACATCTCAAGGCCCACTGTGAGTTTGCTGCGCGAAAGGACCATGAATGGTGCTTCATCCAGCTGTATCTCTGCTTAACGTTAGTCACCTTTCGTCCATATGGGTGGTTGTCGAAATTATGGTCCCTTTTCGGGTACCCTAAATATTAGGTGCCGTATTATACTCGGGATCCAAAAAGGGACCATCATTTTGACAACCACCCATATGCAGAACCGCTCCTTGACGAGAGCTGCGAGGTTAAAGAGAAACGCGGTGACCTCCCAAGCTCATTTGAGGAGCTGTTGCTTCACCTGAAAAACTCTACATACTTCCCTTGCAAGATCTCATTAGCAAGAAGTACGTTCATGAATGCTGATCCTACACACCCTGCCCCCGGCATGGACCCCAATACACCCCAATGCTCTGAGCACGGCCTGAATCATGCCGCAAGCCCAACATCCTTTCATCTTGGGCAACGCTTGCTAGAGCTTTCATCTTGAGTAACGCTTGCTAGAGCTGTGATCCGTCCATTTTGCCCTGGCAAATCATTGGTCATGCTGGGCTGCACATGCTCTACAGCTCCAAGCGTTCCAAACAAAAAATGATTTCAGCGACGAAAAGCGCAAACGGAAAACAGTTTGAACACCCGGAACATTGCCCTAAATCTGCCTCACAACTTTCGGCAGCGGAAGCATTACTCCCGGGCCAAGATGCGGAGCACAAGTTTGCCCTCCGATCTATATAACGTGTGGTCAGAAGCCGCGACGTCAAAACCAAAGCTCTGCACGCGCGCAGCTTGAAACAACACACAAGCTTGCACAGCACGACGGGAGATAATGGATTGCTTATGCTTTTGCAATTACCGACGGGCATGGGCATCATGTCACAAGGCGAGACTCCTTTCTCATGGCAATGCAAGTTTTGGCTTGCACCGGCCCTTTCCGACGATGGCTCTTGACATTGCTCTGTAAGTAGCCTTGCATGTCTCGTTGCATGTTCGTAACCAATCGAACGCGCTGCGCGCTGTGCTACTAGCACTGGTCGGTCTTTCACACTTCATGGTGCAAGCAAGACAAAGGAAATCATGAGGAGCTTGCGCCAGCGGAGGCAAGCGTGTGCTCACTGGAGACCCTGACCATTCGGGCATGTGCTGCGCCGGGAATTGGCCCTTTCAGGCAGAATCCGTACAAGGCGCGGAGGCGTGTGCAACGTGCAAGGCAGTTGGATTCACTGGCTCTGCAACAACGATCAAAGCAGCCCGGGGCCTGAATGTCCAAAAGGTTTTCGAGCTGGCAATCTACCGTGTAAGTCCCAAGGAACAACATCTAGAACTTGAAAAGGGTGAGAAGCGTAACAAACAACCATTACTAGCATTGATACATGTAAGTAATGAGGATGAGTGTGGCATCACAGCGTGCACTGAACTGAACAACCTCTGAAAAAATCTTGCGACCCAAGTCTCGCCTCAGGCCGGGAGCCCCGAGCGTCTGGAAGCTTCAATGCAGGAGTGCGCTGAAGGTTCCTCAAGTTATGGAGCAATTTACAAGACAAGGCCGACTTCGCATGTACTCCTGAATAATTTCGCGGCGGAACAAGGTGACCCTAACATAAGGCATGCCCAAAGCTGTCCCATTCCCATTCCTCTAAAACTGTAACTGTCTGCTCATCGGGTTTGGACCTGATTCTTTCGACGCCCAGGGTATGACTGGCTTGAGCGCTGCCACTTGGCTCCCACTATGCTTGTGCTGCTTCTGTCATCCCAATCTGTTTCCTGCCGCCTAACTAGCGACAAAGGCAACACCCTCCAGCTGAACTTGTTTGTCAGCTGTACGCTCACCGAAAATTGGTGAAACAACTTTCTTGCCAAGTCGCTCCGCTACTCTCAAAGCGACCTTGCTTAGCACCGGCAGCGCGGGGGGCAGTGCTGAAGCTAGCCGTGCCGCATTTGAGAGCAGATCGCGCCTCAATGTGGGCAAGAGATACGCCTCAAAATTCCCGCTATACCCCGACATGCCATGTTTACATCCTGGGTCGTCACAAAGACAAATGAAGCCAAACATATGCAAAATCCTCTCAAAAGCCAAGTCATCAAGTCCGCCCAGAAAGTCATGCGCCGATGAGTGATTGTTGCCTGAGTCCACTGTGCGACTGCCAGCCCGCAGAGGTCAGCAACACCTCGCCGCAGCGCGGGAGCCTCAAGGCAACGGGCTTGCTTGGGAAGTATCTTTTCCAAATTTAGATATTCACATCCCGAGATTATAGAAGCCCTTCCATTTCTGCGGCCTTCTGGCCGCTTTGTATTTTGTGGGCCTTTAAGACTATTGTTGACTTGCTCTGGTTGTTGGTTTCCTCGTATTTCTGACTGAATATAATCCAAAAATGCCCTGGAACAGGTCCTGGCATATGCCTAAATAACTTGAAGACCACCAACCTATACGAGCGCCCGCTGTGCATCCTGACAAAACTCATGGAAACTTACAAGAGTTGATCGTGTCATAACATGTCAGCAAGGCGCAAGTGGTTCACTGTAGGCCATGCGCATTGCACGCCCAGAGCACAGAGTTGCTCAGCAGCTTCCGCAACTTCTGGCGGCCTCACTCTCGTTCGCGCAGGTGTTTGCTTCAATCTCGTCCTGTAATTACAGAATATGCCCACTTGTGGCTGAGGGCCGGCTTTGATGCATGCCTTTCCTGGCGAGGGGGTGATTACATGCAGATCGCCCTCATCCAAAAATCCTGACCCACAGATCAGATCTTCAGCCTGAGATGCTCCCTAAGCCTAGTCCAATCCTCAAAGTTGCACTCTCAGCTGGGCGGCCACGGTGGGAATGACAGCGACGTGCGATACCACCTACTTCGGAACGCCTGACGGGGATTCAGGATCTGCTCCTGAGCTGGCCAAGGCAGCCGGTCTGCTCAGTCTAAGGCTCAGAGAACAATGCTTTCCTTCATGTTTGCATCTGGGTCTCCATGTTCTTGCCGAGCTTGCGCAAGAAGCCGTGTCTGAGGAAGTGCGTCAGGTCAGAGAAAAGGATGGGGTACAAGCAGCTGCCTTGAGTCAGGTGGTATGGGCTGAATACAACAAGAGGCTGGATTCTGCAAACTTGACTTGCCCTGACCATCTCGAGAAAAACGACGCAAAGACTGCAACACAAACGAGCACACGCGCGTTGGCTGGAAACAAACTTCATGTTTCTCCCATGATCCGGAAGCTGGAGACCCGTTGTACCAGCTGCTGAGAGCCATCCACAGCAGAGCTAGCAGAGTCGTAGCATCCATCCTTGACTGCGGGCATGGCAGTGACTGCTTGGCAGGATTGACGGCAAGGCCCTTGTGACTTGCTGCCGCAGGCTTTCTGACATGTCCCTCACAGAGCAGCCTGAGGACTAGCTAAGGCATCTCCCTGGCACTCTTGCTCTTCTTACACCTTCCGGATGCCATTTCCGATGCCGCGCTGCTGAGGCACGGCCACTGCATGTTTCCAGCTGCCTGCAACAGGAATGCAGTGTCTCGCTCGTAGCAGCATCAAGGTTGTGGCATGGCACCCGATCCGGGCAGATGTACGTCAATGCAGCATCTAGTGCGAACAAGGACTCTGTGCAAAATGCATGCTTGGCAAGCACTCCCTTTGCTGCTTTTGCCAAAGGTTTGTGCTGTACGAAAACGTTAGATCTGTCCCTGGAATCTCGAATCTGATGCTAATGATGGTGCCTCCTCGCTTCGAGGCCTGTGGCAGCTGGCCCCTCTGACCTGCAGGAAGGCTGGCCTCGTACCTCGGTTCTTGAGACGCAGAGAAAAAGGGATTGAAAGAAGACATGAGGGTTGGAGTGCGCTTTCAGCTGTCCTGCGGAGGCTTGCTGTAGGTTCTCATGACCACTTGGGAGGATGCTGCAGCTTCCCGCAATGATGGAGGGGTCCAGACCTTGGTGATGTTCTGGTTGGACTTCTCTCCCCGCCGCCACTTCAGATGACATGCCCTGCAGCTCGTGATCATCATCATCATCAACAACATCAACAACAACAACAACATCGTCATGGTACTGCCCTGCTAGCACTGACCTGCACACTTACCCGCTGTCCGTAGCATCAGGAGCCTGGCTGGTAACCCTTCTGTGACGACCCGAGTCGTGTTCCGGCGTGTTGCTTGCAGAGCAGGTCCAGGTACTGGAACCAAATGCTTTTACCCATGCGCCTTGGTTGCCGATAGAAGTCTCAAGAGCTGCTCCGCACCATCAGTGATACTCACTAGAATGACAACCAGTCTATCAGGAGCACCGTGAATGCGAAAAGCAGCAGCAGCAGCAGCAGCAGCAGGAGAAAGACGTTCTGCTAAATGTTGTCGTTGCCGTTTTGCAGTAGCACCAGCACAGTTGCGGAGTTGCAGTACTTGACCGAATAGCGTGGCTAGGACGCCGTAGAATTTGCTTTCCCTGGCTGTGGTCGAGTTGCGGGAGGAAGGGGGAGGCAAAGGGAGGATGAGAGAACGACGAGATAACCAGCTAGCGTAGAACATGTAATGTACCCATCCATCCAAGAATGCAAGATAGACTTCGGGAAGGTCTGCTATTAGCGCTACATTGAAAGCCCGCACTGCGCTCAGATGGGAGACGTGCCACAGGCACGGAACGCATGGCAAAACTGAATGCAACATTCAATAGGGAAAGAATGAACTTGGGGACAAGTTTCTAACGAGAACTCTTGAGGATTTCTTTAGCCATTCATCCCCTAATTCCTGCTGAGTAGCAGCCATTCAGAAACAAAGAAAAAGCTAGAGCATCCGAGGCTCATTAGGCAGCCAGTTGCAACGCCAAGGATCGGACCTCAGGTCACAGGCGAATGCAGGAGCAAGGGGCTCGAAACGAAGCACGGAAAGGGCTGAATGCTATCTGCTGGAAGGCTGCCGGAGAGTTGGAGCATCTGGAGGAAGATAAACTGCATCTTCGCGCCGCGCGTCCTTGAAAGAGGCAGAGTGAAAAGGCATCATTAAGCCCCAGGTGTGTCAAACGCGGAACGTTCCCTCATCGAAGCTCTTGGGGTCTAAAAAGCCGTTACCTGGGATCCCGGCAGTGGCAGCTCGGCAGAGGTGAAGCCACGGAGGCGTCGGAGCCGTGTCTTCGGGTCCTCAGCAGCCTGGGACTCGCCAGCTTTATCCACTCATGACTTCTCTGCGTTCTGAATAATCTTCTGGGTGAAGCAAGGAATGCCGCTGCAGAAGAGGAGTGTCAAGTTTGCCGTATCTGTGGTCAAACCGTTGAGACCTTGTCGCCGTTTTGCTAAAGAGCAGCTGCCTCGGCCACAGCCGCCCGCTGTCTGAGCACAGGAAGAAGGATTGTGCGCTTGCTGGACATTGAAATAACAGGTCAATGTATGATGCTGCATTTCAAAAACCGCAGACCGCTGCTCGAGACAATGCAGACATGTCCCAAACCCAGTTTTGCCTGTCGATCTTCTCTTGGTCTTCCGTTCGCTTGCGCTGAGAGCCCTCGGTGAAACGCCTGCGTGAATCATATCTATGGGAGCTGGGATTGTCCTCCTGATGAGGGCTTGCAAATGCACAAAGTGACATGTGGCAGCCTCTCAAACTTCAGACTGTCGCCCTTGATGGCCACGTCATCATCTTCCTCGTCCTCCTGAGAAGAGGCTTGCCTTAGGGGTTGCCTCCGGCGCTCTAATTCCTATTGCTGGTATGATAACAATACTGCAGTAGTCAAGTGTTCAAAACCTGGAGAGCATTCCTCGTCCCGGTGCTGGGTGCTCAGCACGCCGCAGAAGGGGCACTGCTTGCCGGTGACTCCCTTCTCCTGGACAATCCGTCTCATGTTTTCAGGTTCGAAGGGCAAACTGCAGAACATTGCCAGCGCACTGAGTTAGTGAAGAGGAAGCTTGCTGCACTTCCATCTATCCGAAGAGAGAAGTACAAAACGACCAAGAACGGCTTTAGGAAGCTTGCTGGGCAAGAGCACCAAGTCATGCTTGCCAAAAGCTGCTTCCACCCGAAGCGTGGCGGTTAGGATGCAGCCGCTCTGCGAACTCTTTAGGCTACAACATCTCCTATTTCACAGGCCGCCACCGGCAGAGACTCGCGCCTTCGGCACTATGGTATGGTATGATATTTCACCAGGTTCCGTCCTCGCGCCAGATGCCACCACATTCTTGGCATTCTATTTGCACCATAGCGTACCATGAAAGTCGTCGCAGCTTGGTGCAAATGAGCTGTTGCGTCACCACACCTCTACATAGCTTTGAAAGCCGCTCATCATGAGTGCACCGAGTGCATGTCTATCTCTCGGAGAAGTAGAGGCGAGGGTTGAGCCGAAAGCTATGAAAACTGATGAAAGCTATTATCTCATGACTTGAGCTCTGGAGCCTGAGCAGCCCTTGAGAGATAGCGACATGACAGGCCAAGCCCAATTCAATTGAGAGCCGTGGAATTCAACTGTACCTCAAGCCCTGCACTTCCAAGCCCTGATGTTCTTCAACTCTCTGGTTATGCCTCCTCACGTGATGTGGGGTGCACGTTGAACATATGCCCCATCAGCTTCTTGGGGCTAAGTTTGAAGCAATCAAAAATTCCACGCAAATGCAACCGTCATACTGGCATGAAAGCCTCGTGGCTTTTGACATTTGTCTTTCCTGTGATGCCAGCCTGGGCAGAGACATCAAATGACATCAACAAGCAGCTAGCACCAGTGAAGGCGGTTTGGCTGAGCACTTCAACTTCAGACTGCGCAAAGCTTAGACCATTAGAAGTGTTCATCATCATGAACGCAATGTGTCTTGGCATCTGTCACTCTGCCAGAGGGCTGTGAGCATGCTTCTGTTGTGTCAATTGATGCTTTAGCCCGGCACGGCTTGCACAAGCACGTCAACGCGCCCACACTGTCGCAGCACCTCTTGTAGCACAGGAAACAGCCCAGCAACATATGCGGCAGGTGCAACAGGTGCATGTCACTTGCTTTCTTTAGCGCAGCAAGTATCGTGAACAAACAGGCCCGCAACAACTCCGGTCGCCTCCCCAATGGCCTTCTGCACTTGCCCTTCCTGCAGCACAAGCAAGCCAGTCAGGTAAAAACAGTAACTGCCTCAACGGTGCTAAGTTTGTCTGAGCTTTGGGTCTCGTGCGGCTGAGCTCGTACGATTTTCAGAATTGGGCTGTGCGTTCCATGTGTTCTGATCTTTCAAGACAAGGCCAAATTCAACCCTGGTAAAGGCAATATGTCCGAAGAAGCACGCGAGAAGACTCAAACTGAACGTGAGCTGAGCCCCGATCACCTGCATGATGGCCCATGCATTTTCTTCCGCGCATGGAGGCCGCGGTCGCTGCCAGCTACAGGCTACGCAGGCCAAGACCATCGTCCGTGCTAATGTCTGACCATCATCACCAACTTGTTCCTGATCCTCACCATCCATCTTCTAGTTGCTTTTCCATCAGCACTTCCTTTTAACATTCTTGGAGTCCTTATACTGGAGGTATGAGACAGATGGAACCTTGTTTTTGAGCAGTGTCCAATTGCGCTCCTCTTTTCGATGCTTCCGTACTGGAAATCCAACCAATTTTCAAAACAGGGGGTCGGATGATAGCAAGACCGGGTAATGATGATTCACCAGCTTTGCCAAATCACGCGGATGAGACCAGATTGCGGAATGAAGGGGCATCATTGGATAATGTCTCAGAAAATGGTTCTAAAACCAACAACCACCACAAAGAGACTGTCACATGCTTCTCATAAAGTCTCCATGCAGTCCTACATTGCCAGATACTCTACATGAGGGCTTCTCAGAGCGCCAGCTGCACATCGCGCAGCCGCGAAGCTTCAACGAAGTCCACGCCACCTCGCTCGCAGCCTGGGAGCTTCAGGATTGTGGAATGCTGCAGGTGTGACTGTGACTATGTAGTTCGAGCACTAACATGGGTATTAGTCCATTTTCTTTAAGGTTACACATCGGCAAAACGAAAAGAAAAATGTGATATAAGATGAAGAACAGCGAAGTACGAAGACTGCGTCCTGCTCATGGCCCTGTTCGTCGACCCCCTACTACTTCATACTTATTGAAAATTTGAAGCCATCAGGTCCCTTGCTAAATTTCCAAATCTGCCGACTGTTTCGACAGGAATGTCGCAGAACGTTACTCAATTAGGTTCGATAACAGAGGGTCCGACTGACAGGCAGAGCTCCTTTTTGCGGGAGCGCGGAAACACAAGGCCTTTGAAAAGGAAATGAAATGGGATGACCCCGGAATGCATATACAGCTTAACTGCACGCAAGCTGCGTAGGGCATAGCTGGTCACACCCTCCCTCTGCACCACTTTCGTCACGACCGACACCTGCATGCGGCAAACGTGCCACAGGTCACGGATTATCTACGCATGACCAAAACAGCTACTTCATGCGACTCACTAGCGCTGCTGGCGCCGGGATATTCGCAGGCCTTGGGCGCAGAGCGCTGAACACTTCCGCCCCAAGCGTCGATGAGGTCCTGCTTGTGCTTTTGCTTTTGCATTCCCTAACTGAAGCCAAGCAGGCCAAGCACTGCGCAAGCCTTCCCCCTTTCATGCTGTTGAAAATCGCTGTAAGCTTTGTCAGTCTTTAGGAGCAGTCTGGAAATCACGCCCGGAAGGCTGCCGTGGACATTGACAAGCCCTGTCCAGCGCATACGTCACAACGTTGCCTTTCTTCAAGGTATGGGCGTCAACTGGGGACCAATTCCTGACCGTCCAGAATGCAACAAAATTCCACTGGGCATTGATCAGACCAGGAACCCAGAAGGCCCAGCGCTTGAAGACTCTGAGCTGCGAAGCTGCCTGCAGTCAGATGCTTGGGAAAGTCCGAAGCAGTTCTCGGTGATGCTGATTTTGTATAAAACACGTGGAAACTTCAACGAATGACGTCCAACTTCCAACCCAGCCTTCGCAGGGCAGCATTCTGCGCCTCCAGGTCAACGATGCGCTTGGCCTGAATCTGAAAATTGTATGTCACTTTCCCTGCTCGGCTGAGCTGCAGGCTAGAATCCTTTGATTCCAAACATCCCTCCTTCAGCCAAGAGAACCTACTTGTTGTGTAGACTGTGGAGGACTCCTTCATCTGTTAGGCTAGCTCACGAAGGAGCTTGTGGCATTTTGCACCAATCCAGGTGTTGTGGCCCCATGCGCCAAGGCATAGCAAAACTGTCAAGAATGGGGCAAACAAAATCAAAACTCACCGTTTCGAAACTGCAGTGCCATGCGAATCTTGGAATTTGAAAGTTTGGTTTGCCACATCTGTTCCAAGCCTGCGATGCCAGGAGTGCTTCCAGCTCTGCCAGCCGTTCCGCTGCACCTGGTGACTTATGTGCAAGCGCTCAAGCCCGAAGGTCACCACACCCTGATGTGGACACAGTCTCTGGGTCAAAACCATGGTCTTCAGTGGCTATGTCACCTTCGTAGTCGACTGCTTTGGCAGGCTCCGCGCGGGGTTGCGCATGCGGCTCTGGTCGCGTGTGCGCTTTTGGCTCCATGCGCTGCCGCTTGGAACGGGGCTCTGCGCGGTGGCCTCCTGACCAAGGATATCCTTATCAACTGGCCCTACAACACGCACGCAGCTTCGCATCCCATCCCAGCCTGTGGCCATTGCAGAATCTTCAAGCGCAGGGTCATTGGCTTCGGCCTTTGGCTGAATTACACGGTTGGCTTTCCAAGATGGGATACCCTGACTGCAACAGCAGTAGAGAAGCCACGAAAATGGGCCTAAGATTGGCCAATATTTCCTGCTTCTTCAAATGCGACAACTGCACGGGTCAAAAATCACAAGAACATCAACATCCCTTGTTGCAGCCTTCGCCGCCTTCGCCTTGCGTCTTGGAACCCTTGCGACTGCATGATCACCTGAATGAAGGGAGAATCCATCACAGCGGGGGCGCTCTGCTCAGCACGCCTGTAGCGTCAGACGTGGGCACAGCCAGATGCCGCGGTTTCGAACCTTGAGGGCCTGATGAACATGTCCAAGTGCGCACAATTCCATGCGTGACCACCGCCTACCCAACCTTGCTGAGGATGAGCAGCCAAGGCACTTGGAATGTCTGTCAAAGCTCGATAATTCAAGGCTTCGGCAGGGTACACCTGGGCGCTGCGTTTGCAAAGCCTTGTATGCTGCTTTAACGGATGTTTGATGCCAAGGCGCCCATATCTCATCACTGTGACGAAGAACACCTGATCAAATGGCATCTGAATCGGTATAGAGTCGACGACATGACCCTAACTGGTGGCAGCTACGATTTGGTCCTCGCTCCTGCTGCCTGCCGGCCCTCATTCATATATTGCGCCCAATGAAATGTTGCCAGGCCGCTGAGTGGTTCGTTGGGCGGCACCACAAAACCGGGTGCCACCTGCTAGCAGCTAGCATCCCTAGGCGTACCTTCTTTTACGCCCCCCTCTCAACAATACATTTTTGTATGCTTGTTGCCGGGGGGATATGTGGTGAATTGCAAATGCACACACACAAACGGATATACAGTGCTCGGGGCCAAGTGTGTAAAGTTGACGGAGGCCCCCGCAGACTGCGGTTTTGGATGAACCCCAAATGAAACGTATCCTGCCACCCGCCGCCTGTATGCATTTTCTCTGCCTGTCCTTTCAGTAAAAGCCTCCCCTGTACACATTGGTTCGGCCTGAGGGTCTGCAAGCCACATCATCGATCAAAATCCAGGTCTGTCGGATTGCCGTGTTGCAACCAAACCTTCTATTATATGTGACCCTCTGCTGCGGCTGATCGTCATATATCTGTCGGCGAATGCTTCCTGTACACATGCCACAAGGAAAAAATCGCAGTCCAAAGACGCACACCACTGGTGTTGCGGAACCACTGCGCTCTGCCAACCTTAAATGCAATTGTCGTTGGCTGGCATTTTTGATTGCAGAATTGGGTTGCTGATCGCACTAACAACAGTCATCCGAGTATACACACTCCGCGTTCCCAGTCCCGCCCCCCCGCCCCCAATGGCGTGGTCCGTCAGAAATCTTCGAGAAACCCTCTCTATCTTTGGGGGGCTTAAGACAAACCAGCAAACCAGAACCACAGGACCATGGGGGGGATGCATATATCTAACTGTTCCATGTCACGGGCGACATCAAACAAACTTGCCAAGAATCATCTTGCAGAACTTGCCCACGGTGCTCTCCGCGAGCTCCTTGCGTGAATTCAACTGCCCGGCGCTCAATCCATTCCGCTTGTGCTCTGCAGCGTCCTCAGGAATGTCCACCACCGCCTTTACATTTGGTCTTGGCGGCCCGCGGGGCCGAGCAGATCCAAAGCAGCAAACGCGCATGGCGACGTGCGCAGGCAGATTACGCAGGAAAGAACATGTTTTGTATCTGAATCCTCGCTGGCCCAAAATTACCTTGCTTCACATTACAAGAAATCACATTATACATTACTTTACAATACAGTACATTACATTCCGCGGGGGATCCTGGAGCAAGAAGCACACTCAAGTATTTGTGCGCAACACATGGCCAACAAACACAACCAAAACAACGTTTCATGGCAAAGAACTCCCCCGACATGAGTTGGGCATGTCCTGACGGCTACATGGCCGGCGGGAAGCAATCACGCTCCAAAGCATCCAATGTCTTGTTTGACAAGCACAACCATGTGCCATCCCCAATCTGAAGCTGCAACGTCCTCCGCCAAATCGAGTTGCAACGCGCCGGCTTTGATGCCTGGAAATGCCTGCACACTGCTGTCTCATGTTCCATCTCGCCCTCCTTTTTGCCTAAGGCCTAGGGTTAGGCATCCCGTAAAAGTGCCGGGGCAAAGCCCCGAGGCCAGCACGAGCTCAACCCACGGAAAGTAGTCTGACATATGGCACGCTTTCCGCCAGACGAAAGTTCATGGGTACATGGCCAGCTTCTGACGAAACTAACCGGCCGGAATGGTTCTGGCAAAACGCAAAGCCAGCGAGCCCCCAAAATAGAGTTGGGATAAGGCAGCTAAAAAAACAATAAATATCATACATACATATATATATATACATATATACATATATACATATACATAAATACACATACATATATACACAAGCCGTAGGGCAGAATCACGCTGAGCCGCGTGAAGTCACGCCTCCGCAAGCTCACGCGGGAGTACCGCGAAGACACACAGCGCGCTTATGAACGCCATGTACATGCTCTCTCCGAAACTGCGCAGCCGACGCCACGCCATTGGAGCGTGCGCTCGAAAACGTGAGCGCGGATGCAAGGAGCCGGCTGCCACTTCGGCCGGAGGGGTAAGCAACCAGCTTGGACCGGAGTGGAACGTTTATCGTGCAATCGTAAAAGGCTGTAAAACATCACAATATTGGCCGTTCCAAACCTCCTCAATATTTGCATAGCGAAGTCCCATCCTAGATGCCGTGTTTTTCTCAGGCTCTGCGGTCAGGCATCATAAAATGTGCAGAATTTCGCTTGCGAAGCAAAATGGGTATCTGCGTGGTAGTTTCAGCGCAACTTCATGGTGCAAATTTGGATACATAGCGTGCTTTCACAGCTGTGGCCTGCCGGCGCACAGTTTGTTAGTTTGGGTGACATTGCTACACGACGTGAAACGGGCGTCTACATGGGGATTTGGGCCTACAGATTTGNNAAAAAAAAAAAAAAAAGGCGTGTGGCATGTGACTTGTTGGTCAAGCGGGCGGAAAACACTCAATTTCATAATGATGGCTGATTCATGCGAATCACGAGGGGAACGGCACGTTTTGAGGCATCATGGTAAGACGCTCTCGCAATGTACACGCGCTGCGATTTTGCAATTAGGAAAAAAACGCGTGGCATGTGACGTGTTGGTGCATCAAGCCCAAAATTTTCATATTGTCTCTGAATACATGAAACGCTATGTTACTGCGTTGTCTGACAAGCAATAACAACGTTTGATTTGTGACATGTTGGTGGAACGGACCCAAACCATTTGTTTCATGCCGGCATACGCGCTTGCAAGCTTCAGGGGGCTGCTGTTTTTTTTTACCCAAACCTATTTGCTTCATACCGGCATACGCGCTTGCAAGCTATCAAGACAGTCAAGGGGCTGTCTCTGTGTGTGTGTGTGTGTGTTTTTTTCTTTCTGTCAGCGGTGGGACCATAGATGAGGATCCCACAGCACGGCCGCCTGCGGCACGACGGCAAAATACATTAAAAGATGGAGTCAATGGAGTCGTTATGTGATAAGGAAGTTTACGAAATGCAGCGTGGACGCCTTCGAAAAACGTGCCACGGGACAGAATATGCTATGCAGAGGACATGGTGGAATGCGGGATCACCAGTGTCACGCGGCCGACGGAGCACCGGTGCTCGGCGCTTGACGAGACCGGATTCGTCCCCGCACTCCACGGCTTCCCTTGCCACTCGGACCCAGGGGCGCTCCTGGGCGGCCTCGGACGGGCCGCGGCTCGCAGCCCACCCGGTAAATATAGAGGCCAGTAAAGGCGGGCGTATGGGGCAGCAGCAGCCCCAACGGCCTCAGCAACAGCACGCGCATGCGAAGCCTGGAGGTCAGAAACACAATGCGACATCCACACATGCCGTGGCCGCTCGTTGCCACCCGCGAAAAAGTCACCAAAGCTGCCCGCCGCGTGGGCCTGGGAATGGGTCCAGCAGCTGAAGCCAAGACGACGCATCGAACCCCGCCTCTCTCAAACATGTTGAAAACGCAGTGTCGCTGAGATGCCGCCGGTGTGCCGCTGGTGTCAATGCCTGGTGGAAACCCACAGCTTATTAGCTGGGCATGAGTGGGTCGCCTTGCTCGCCGCCCTCTGACTGGACTACGGAATGAACAGCCCCCGATGCGTCATAAACGAAATCCTCGTAATTACCGCCACATACCCCCTTCACGGCTGCTCACCCTTTCTGGCCATGTTGTTGACATCCTATCTCCAGATGACTCACAAAAATGGCTGGGATGTATGTTGTCATGTCGCGGATCGGGAGCTACATCCGTTGATGTGGATTTTCATTTGCAGGCCGCATCAAGAGCATTCTTTGCAAACAAGGACGTCCTGTATGATCGCAACATCTTAATTTTTGCGCCAAGAAACAGCCTGTGTCCACTGCAGCGCGCAGTGCTTCGCGCAGTGAGCACCATGCTCAGCGCATTGGCAGGCGGCTGGGGCCGATCGGCTCCGCCAACGCCAAAACTTGATCCAGGGGCGGTTCTTGCCCGACCGCCGCCCTGGGGAGCAGCCACAGTGCGCCCAGCGCTGTCCTGCCGATCGCGTGCCGGACCGCTACCGACAGCATGCCCCA
>CAJNIZ010015780.1:95148-129130 GCA_905231905.1 Symbiodinium pilosum
GCGGGCACATCAACAGCAACCAAACGCTTTGCGAATCTCCGTCGTAAGTTTCCCATACCAAGGACTTGTCACCGCTCGCTCGTATTATGAAGATTGCATTTTTGCCATGAACTGTTGTATATGCAACATCGGCCCGACCCAAGGGTGGACTTGCAGTGTGATTGCATTGTCGTTGACTGGTCCACTGGTCATGTCTTGCACGATCTGTAACACGACACTCTTCCACAACCACGTGAATTCGGGACGTTTGAGATTAACCCCTGCGACTCGCTGCAGGGAAACAGGCCCGTGAACGACCATCGGTCACGGTCAGAGTGTGAAACGTGATTTTGGAAGTACGGGGGAAACAAACAACAATGCAAAAGTAAAAGTGGCGAATCACGACATTACATGCAATGTCACAATCTCAAGTATGTACACCACCACGACCGCTGAGAATCGACACGTTTCTCACACGTCTGTTTTGTGGCCACCCATGCTACGTACACACTTACAATCATGGAGTTGTTGGCGCGTGGTTGCATGCGCAAAGTCAAGCGACATCGGCATCAGCGGCTCTGCACACATGGGCAACAAAGGAAATGATACGCGCTTGATTGAGACCTGGATCCATGCTGAACAATGCGTGAATGCGTGGAGAGACAAAGCATCGAAGCTCCACGGTGCCATCGTGTACTCGTGTACGTGCTTGGGTATGCGCAGGGCTATCCAAAATCGCATGCGCAAGTGTATCGGGACCAATACCTCAGCATTAGCATTACAGTGGCGGGCCGACCGCCCATCTGCAAAATTGTGATGCCCACACCGTGCAAGCCCCCAAAATCTTGCATTCACGGGGCACGACTGGCGGCCATACACAATGGGGTGCAAATGTGGGCTTGGCTGCCACTGAAGGTATGTGCTCAGACTTAGAACATTCCGAACGCGCTGAACATACGCAGCACAAAACCGTTCATGCAAAACTTGCTTCACACATCGCAGCCAATTTGCGATCTCGTGCTGTGTGCAACCGACATGAATGCCATGCTCAGGGGGAGGCTGCACCAGCAGCATGCAATTGATTTTGAAGTGACGCCAACCAGGATCGTGGGTGAGCACTTGCATGGCGAGCAAGTTGTGCAGCTAAACAGGTGAATTCGGGGCACATTTCCCCTTTGCAACGCGGACGACTGGATTGTAAACGCGGACGACTGGATTTTGCCCCAATCGCATCGCGGATGTCAGTCACCACGCCCAATCAATCAACATGTCCCGGTTGGAAGGTTGAAGTTCGACTTTATGTCCACCATGTGAAAGGTTGTAGGGCTAGTTAGTTCGAATTCGAAGGTTCGAACAAACGATCGGTGGGTTCCGGTTTGACATCCAACCGACCTGGAGGTGACCTTCAATTGGGGACGGAACTCTTTCTTTTGTTTTTCTTCATTCTTTTTGTGTCTGCCGACCTGAGTCCCGGTCAAATCATCTACGCCCGCAACGGCGAGCGGCTGGGCCCCTCCGCTGCTGCCATGCGCAACAGCTGGTCCAAGTCCGGGCCGAACGGGGTCCTGCGGCGCCTATGCGATCTGTAGCTCACATTTGAGACTGATTTGTTCATCGTCTGAAATCAGGACCCACATCAATAATACGGATAATAACCATGCGCATTGCAAAAATGGTTATCACGACAGGTGTCGAAAAAGCTCCTGCGCATGCGCAACTTAGTCCACGCCTGCACAAATGCAGGCTGTCCAATTCAAAAGGCGTGCCGAGGACGAGGCAGCGTCGCGACAAGCCCGACGCCGCACTGGCCGGGTGCAGGGCAAACGCTACATCGGCTACAGCCCGCCCTGAATTGGACTGGTTGGGCCGCCTGGTACCAGAACAGCCCAGAGGAAACCTCCGGCACGGATGGGCGACGTGCTGGTTCGGTTCGTTTGACCCATGTAATCGCGAATCCTTGCCGTTCCGCAGTTGAGCACGCACCTTGCGTCGTTTGCACTCACCAGGAACTTCATCGCGAAGCTGGGCCGGGGAGCCGGGTTGTGGAAACGGCTTGCTGGCTGTGGCAACTGGAGCTGGTCGCCGCGCTAGGCTGCAGCGCATACGGCACGTCGTGTCGGGGGCAGTGTTTTTGGTTAAGCGCCGAGCCGGAGCTGCAGCATGCTGCTGGCCTGGCCCCACAGCACTGTTGCTTAGTTCCCAAGCGCTGCTCCGCTCGCAGGAAGGGCCCAAATACCATGGCTCACTGCCATCCCGGCGAGGCTTCTACAAGTACCACCTTGCTGCCACAAACCATGCAAGTCGCATTGTGACGACGTCTCCGATTACCCCTGCTGTTTCGCGGCAAAAGGAGCGGCCCCAACACAGGATGGGGTGGCACAGTCAAGAATTTCGGCGACCACGCCCTCGCATGCCCAAGAAACGGCTTCTTCCAGACATGCTAGAGTGCTGGCCCGACAGCAAGGACCCGTACAGAGCGCGCCCCGGTTTGCGAGAGCAGCAAGGCACAAGACACAGGAGACGGGTTAGCAAGCAGCACGACGGTCTGCCACAGCCCGTGCCCTTGCTGGGATAACTGGCCAGGCGTCGCACCAGCAAGCCCGCTGCGCATGATCTCTGGGGCGTGAAGGGCGCGTCCCCGCGATCCAAATGCGCAGGCAAGTGGTGCGTCATGGCTGGATGCAAAGCATCAATAACCGCCACCAAATCGAACCCCAACTCCATCAAGAGAATGGGGTAAGACCTGGTATTTCAAACACAAAAAGAAAGCAAAGGAAGCCAAGCCCCCAAAAGAAAAACGCTGACCCAGACCAGCGCAGCAAGGGCTAAGACGCGTGGCATTGGGAAATGATGCTCAAGCTTTCAAGGCAGCACCAGCAAACCCATACAGCGACAGCAGCAATAGCAGCAGCAGCAGCAGCAGTTTGAGCATGTTTGGGATTGTTTGAGCATATTTGAACAACATTTCCATCTGGTACGGACGAAGGTGAAGAGCCACTTGCGCTCGCTTGAAGAACACTTCACGTCCCGTGCCTGGTACGGAGGAAGGTGAAGAGCCAATCGCAGTATCAGAGCCAGAATTCGATAGCGTCCGCCTGATATTGCATCAGTGTTTCTTGAAATACATCAACAGTTCACGTTTTTAACACGAGCACACCTCGGCAGAAAAATTATTCCCGAATTCGTGCCAAGCACCTCTTCCGCAATTTGCGCGGGGACCCAAGTTATCCTTTTTTATTTCTGCGCATTTTTTCATGCCGAAGTCCCAGTGCAAAGCGTCAAGCCCGAATCCAGGTCACACTCAGGCGGCTGAGGCCAAGCTGAAAGGTCAAATTCCAGGCAGCTTTGCCTGGGGCCATAGAGAACAGCCAGCGTGGGAACTGAGGTGGGCATTCGGCTGCTCAGACAACTAGCGAACGCCGGTGGAGCGCGTGGTCTCGGACTAGCAGCTCGCTGAGATCCAGCGCATCACCATCCAGTTTTGCGACGTTGCCAAAGGATTCGAGCTCGCTTGCAATCAAATTGTTAAAGGCGCGGTTGGCAGAGGGCAATTGGGGTCAGGTATGGTCAGGTGCATGCATGTTACAAATCAGCGACGGGCAACCTAGCGACACCATGGCGCAGGAACTCGTCGGACCAATGTTGCAATTTTGCATCGACCGTCATCTTATTTTCTTCTATTTCCCGCACGTTTTTTGCGACTTCCTCTATAGATCCTAGTGAGGATTGGCTGTGCCGTGGGCGGAGGCAACAAGTTCCAGGCACTTACGGCGGCCGTGAGTGGCCCAGAGAGAGAGAGAGAGAGAGAGAGATGCCCAGGAGCATCGGCCAACAGTTCACGCAGCTCTCCTGTCAACCTCGATCGCACCTGCCACCTGGAGCTCATGAATGCTCATGACGGGAGCTTGCCCAACAACGCTAGGCCTCGATCTCTTCGATCGCTGTCGGATATGTAGTTCAACGGCTGTCTGAAAGCAAGAGGGGCACAGCTGCGAGCCTGACCAACTCAACGTGGGTACTCTGGAGGTTGCTGCAGAGTGGAGGCTCAAAAGAATGGATTCCTTGCCCTAATTCTCATCGACGCATGGGTTTGGACGATTTCAACTCTTCATGCCGAATTTTGAAGCACTGGACCTTGCCAGTCAAGCAGCGGCTACGATGCTTCGAGCCATGCATGGTTTCCCCTTTGCATCTGCAAGTACAACTCACTTGCAGAGTTGTTGGCTAAATGTTGCAAGGATACGCAACCTGGATGGGTTCCGAGGAAGCTCTCAGACAAATCCAAAACAATCCGCATTCCTACATAGGCCAGATCTCCAATGAAGATGCGTGTCTTACTGGCAAGCTGTCCATGACCCTCAAGTACCGTCAGAACACTCTTGGGAAACGTAACTCAACAGCAATGTAACGATGTGACAAGGCGGAATGATCCACCCCACAAATCTTGACCTTGATGCTTTTACCAGTGAGGCGTTCAACGGGGACATTTGGGAAACGGCCATCCCCCAACAGGGCCATGCGACGTCAGACTGGCAACATTGAACATGTCCACCCGAGCAGCGTAAGGGCAATGCTGCAGCACGTTGCCACAGCAGGACCAAAGTGAGTCGCACGAGCATCATCACAGGCCATCGCCATGCAATTGCATGCAATTGCGGCTAATGGCTCGGAGAAGGGTAAAGCGAGGTGATCCGAACGAATGCCGTCGACTCCTGCCAGTTGCAAATGAGAAATGTTCTTGAAAGGTTGTAGGCGGTAGGCATTTGCGCTCTGTGAGCTGCTGGGAGCTCGTGCTCTGGCGATTTCATCTTCCACCAGCCTCCACTTTCCTTTCTGCCACTCCTCAGGCAAAATCATCCATTGTGGACCTTGCTTGAGAGCCCACATGCGACGGCCAGGCTTGCCGCGCTGGCTAGCTGCTAGATGCAAGGGAATACGCTCCAGCCTCTGTCATCTGGTTTAAAGGCGACCCCATGGGAGCACTTGTTCGGGCGTCGGCATAAGTTTCAAGCGAGGGATTGCTACCTGAGGCCTTGCGGCAAAGCCACGCAGAAAAGCACTGGTCGATACCTTGCTTGAGGTCGCTCAAGGCAACAAATTGTCGAGAAAAAAGCCGGCCAGTGCGTGTTCGCGAGAAGAATCAAGAAATTACATAAAAGCTCAGGCATGCGCGATTTGTGTTAACAGCACAAATCCCTTTGCCAGTGGATCGCACCTGCGAACAATGCCTGCGTGGACAATCGGCAACATGTGTTCTCTGCCATGGAGGACTGCAGTCTCGAGGACCACTTCCGGCTGTTCAAGCAGCGGAGTGTTTTTGCACTTGGTTTTGTGCTTCAAAGTGTTACAGGGTTCCTGGAATCGATTCCGATACCACAAACTTGAGCGATGCGGATTTGGTTGCGCTCCAGGTCTCACCAGACTTTGGACCGAAAGTCCAAACCGGACAGTTGGAAGTTAAGAGGCAGACATGCGAAAAGCGCCTGAACTGCATCAGGATGCTGAGTGTATGTCTTCCGAAAGTGTGAGGAGGCCCCCGCTGAGAAGAACATCGCTGATCCAATCACTCAAGCTGGCCCGCGGCTTAATCGCAGTGTTGAGAAAGCTCGTAAAATGTTTGATGGTGCTACAGCCAGGCGCATCGCCGTTGGATTGTCGCACAAGCTGCCTTCTCCAAGTCTTTGGCGGCATTCGTGCCATCAGCCTTGTCCAATATCCACCTAAGCAGCTTGAAGCGCACGCTTTGTGCAGCTTGAAGGGAGTCATGATTCACATGTAAAATTTCCGTCTTGCGACTGGGCTCAATATGAGGCCAGCACACAGCCCTGGCACCCTCCGCAGCAAGGCGGGCAGCCACGGCACAGCCGATGCCCTCCACGCAGCATTTCTTAGCTTGGACTACAGCGCACCGCCTCATATCTTGGCTGTGCACAGAACTTATCCCAAGCAACGCTGTGCCTTTGAGCTGCATGCTTGTCAAATGCCTGTTTACTTGCAGCAGGGAGCTTGCTGGTACATACAGGGCTTCTTGAATTGATTTCGTGACCAGATTCCGTGTCTCTCACTGAATGGCCTGGACAGCGCCTGTCACGACGCAGACCTTTCGCTCAGTTCAACAGCTGAGGAAAACGATGACGCTGATAGGTGGCTTGTCTTGGTTTTGCATAGAACACCCAGTTTCAAAATAGCTGCAATCACTAGCGATCGTGGCCGTGCTGGAGGTGGTCGTCACTGTGGTGTTTCGAACCATGGAAATCGAAACTCATCTGCAAGCAATTCCTGCAAGAACCCCGCCTGCCCCTCGAAACGCCGTGGGACAGCAGCGCATGGAGAGGCTGACAGATGGCGCCTCGCAAGATGAAATTGCCCAGTGTGCTTTGGATCTATCACGGCCGGAAGTGCATAGGATCTGATGCCACGAGCACGTTTTTCTTAGACTTATTGATAGGACGTGTGACAAGCCAACAGGAGCATGCAAGCACCATGTAAGCTCCATGCAGCACGGCGTTGACACGCTTTGCCGCTCCTCGGAGCAGACAGCCACCAACTAAGCAAAGCACGCAGCGTGCCGGGGTGAAGCAGTGCCTGCTTGAGGCCCGGACCGGAAGGCGACATCTTCATCCAGATGGCAGTAGACTGTCTCTTGCTAGCGTTGTTCAGCCGAGTAGGCGTCAGCTATGCTTTGAAAGACTGGATTCAGCTCCTAGGTCACACCATGAGATGCAAGCTTACCCCTGTGAGCCACAGAATGGCTCGGACACTGCATACTTTCAGCATACTATACTCAAGCACTCTATGCAAGTAGCACCGAGGAGCTTACATTTGGAATGTTCGAAGACCCAGAATGATTGAGATGTCATGAACACCCAAGACCTCAGATGCTAGGGGCTTGCCAGGTTCTGTCAGGTCTAAACAACACATTTGACTAAAAGTTGCTGGTCGCCTACACTTGCGCGAAATCTCGATCTCCAACTCCAGACGAAACTGGTGCTAGACGAATAGCATCCATCAAACCAAACACCTTGCACACTTTTTGGCAGGTTGCCTCCCAGATAGCATGCAAGCTACGATGCTTTGGCTGACAGCCATCTTACCACCGTCTGACTCAGACCTTCACCCGAATGACAGGACCCCCCAATTCTGATGCTCCTCAGCCAAATACTCTGGGCGGTGGTCATGTTTACGATTCATCAAATGCATATGGTAACGCGGAGACTCCACCAATCTTTGGGGGGAATGCTCACGCTGGTTCTTCGACACTTCACGCACTGCAGCCCGTTTTATAAGCATCGTCGGACAACATAACAGCGAATCAAGTTCACCTATGACCTATGATCTCTTTCACACGACGAGGATTGGGACAAGGTTGGGCGGCTTAAAAAAATGACTGCAGCGTGGCAGGGACGCTCTTCAAGCAAGTCCGATTCCATTATCTCAGCAGAGAGCCCCAAGCTGGCGCTAGGATGCCCCTAAGCATTAGGACCCAAGTTTCAAGTACCTCCCTAGTATGCTCTGCCAACCGGGGCAGCTACTCCGTGATGTTCACCCCCGTCAGCTGTCGGATCACTCCGACCACCAACGTCTGGGGGACCCAACCATCCCTTGGCACAGCGTGGCATTCAGAACTGGGAGGAGGCGAGGCTTTCAGGCTGTAGCTGTAGCGTACGTGCCAGCAGGGCACGCAATTGCAGACACCTTCTCGCGCAGCTGGTCTCCAAGCCCTGTGCTTTCAGCAGAGGCTTGGCTACTTGGTTGTATTCCTGTTCCAGCTTTCCTTGCTGCTCCAGCTGCGTCACGTTGGTACTTAAGGCAAGCCCTTCCCATCCAGCTAGCTCCTGGTAGACTGGTGGTGCTTCCAAAGCATTAAGATCTACACAAACTCCGATCATGCCGGGCAATGGTGGCGGGAAGAAGCACAAATGCGAAGCATGACATCAATCACAAGATAGCACAAGGATGGTCATGCTCCTAAAGAGGCCTGTGGGCCATGGAGTCCGCTCGCCAGGTGGGGGCGAGGTTTGCCGCCGCTGCCTAGCATCTTTGAGCATTTCCCAAGATTGAACCAAGGGACCCTCCAAGCCATCTCAAAAAAAGTCCCTACCGTAGCCGTCCTTACTTGTTTGTCCCAAACTAGTTCACAGCAGCTGTGCTTCAAGACCTCATCTCGACTGCAATTAGTCTGCTCGAGTCCGAACCAGAACATGTGTAACCACACAAGGTCATGACGACTCCGACAAGGGACTTGGTCGTTTCCATGAGCTGCGGGACGCACACCTGAGCTTCGCTCTTAGGCACCATCGCCCAGACATCATCTGCCAATTACCTGGTTTCCATACCATGCAAATCCTGACAAGACAGATCCTGCGTGGGCCCATTCACATGGTTGTGACTGAGTGGAATCACTATGTTACATGCAGGCTTGTCACCTGCCCGTTTGGCAAAAAGGACACAAGGAGGAGCCACGCGAGGTACACGCCATCCTGACAGAAGTCAAAGGCTTCAAGTGATGTGTTGCCTGTTTACCCGGGTTACTACTGTCGCATGTAAGGTCAACACCGCAGTCAGCCCAGCAACAAGCCCAAAAGGACACCGGCATCCGAGCTTGACCGCTGGCAAAAAACCGTCATACCCTTTGCAAAGCTGAGCATGCCAGAAAAAAAAGGATCCCAAACGGACATTCTTGTGAATAACCTCCTGAAAGGCTGCCATAGCCAAGCTGCTGCAAGCCCAGCCAAATTCTGCGGCACTGGACGACGGAAGAAACCTCAGCTGTTCCAGCGTGCGATCTTGAATGCACCCAGTGTTTGCCATGTCGCCAACCGCCACAACAGCAGGAGGAAGAAGAAACGTCAAGCACATGTTGCACAACTAGCTGGAAATCACCTCAGCAGTGGTAGCCGGTTACGAAAGAACAGCTTCAGCAGTACCAGCACCGCCAGCCCTCACCTCCCAGTCATGCTGAGACTGACGCAGAAAGCCAAAAGTAGTTCTTCATCCTGGTATGCTCGTCTTCAAGAGCTCTTAGCTCTTGCATCGAGAGTGTAGCCACAAAATGCCCTGAAGCCCTTCACGCGAAAAACCTACACCCCTAAACACCCTCCACTGATCTCAAGGCCAGCCCTTCGTCCAGGACACTCTCCGCCCAGTGGGCAGCCCGAGCGCGGGTCCAGACAGACCGAACTGCTTGGTGCTGGCTCAGGGTGTCCTACAAATGTGGGTCAGCTGGGTGGTTGACTCACGGGCCCTGAATCATGCTGTTGGGTAAGGGTCGTAGCTGTCGCATGCAGATCTGGGGTCCTTGCAATGTCCATGCACACATTAACATGGCTGCACTCTGGCATCTCGTCTCCTCGTCCGCCAAAGCTGCAAGTAGGAGTTGCCAGAGATACCTGAATCTCCCTCCCAGGGTCCCGGCTGCGCGTTAAGTCTTCTGTGCTCAAGGCTCCGAAGTTGATGAGCTGTTTTGGTCAAAATTCTGCGGGCTGATGGCCGGAGAGCTGCACCCCTTGCGACACGAAGCCACCTTCCTTCAAGCCGACCAGCCGCTGCATATTCGATGTAGGCACAAAATAGTCAAACATATCACCGGTTAGCAGTGCTTCAACTACCGAAGTTGGATTTGGTGGAGCCCGTGACGATTCTCTACTTGCGTTGTGTCTACGCTTGGGGGGCAGTTGACCAAGCACTTGCATGATATCACCACCGGCACTTTGGGGATGCATACTTCCTTTGTGGCCAAGATCTTGAAAATGGGAGAGGCCCTCCTGCCACCACTGCCTCAACAACCTCAGTCGAGATCCGAAACCCAATACCTCCCGCATTCCAAAGTTTCAACTCAAATCCCAAGCGCTCGTCCCGAGGATAATGCTCCAGCAGCCCTGCCAAACAGCCCAGCTGCGCCTTGCATCCGCTGTGAGGGCAAGCATGTAGCTTCAAGCTGCGGGATTCTCTCAGGGAAACATCCGGGCACTATTACTTCTCAATCGTTGCTGTCGGTGCGGAACCTTGAAAACTGGGGGCATTCTCGGCCTCCAGGCTCAGCACCGGTTCTTTGCGACCCGGCGCCACTTGGACCTCAAACACTCTGAGCTTGATTGCCGGCAACCCCAGCTGGCTTCACTTGTGACTCTGGCAAGTTTTCAAATGACATGGGCTCAGCCATCCAGCCCCTTGCATAGCTTTGCACTCTGCCGCCCTTGACACATCTCATGTGCTCACAGTCGTGCAACATGAAATAACAACCCGCCATGGCACAGTGCTCCTCGAGAGATCAACGCGCACAGAATGGCCCAGCTGCCTGCAGCAACGAGACTTGTGGAAAAGCGGCCAGATTGCAGCGAAGAGTTCAGAAGTTTGGAAGTGCGGAGATGTGCAGAGGAGGTCTGCCTTTGTGCTTGCTGGAGCGATCCAATGGGAGCTGCTATCGCAAGCTGGCACACCATTGTGCTGCAGTTCTGGGAACTTAGTGGCAAGTGCAACATTGCTGAGACCTCCGTGGCTGAAGACATGATGGCTGCGGGCTCCCGGCCTCCTTGCTGGCATCAGCCTTGCGAAGAGGTGCAAGGGTCCTTGCCCAAAGACAGATGGCCTACTTCTCATACGAGTATCTCTTGCCTGGGACCAGTTTTTGCACAACCATGGATCTAAACCACTACTTCTCCGAAACCTCACCGTGCTTTGCCCAAGCATGAAAATCTTGAGCTTCATGCGTAATGGGCCAAAGGTGACAAGATTTGACTCAACATCGTTTAGACAATGCTTTGAGTTTTGCTTGTCTGCAAAAGCTTAGAGGCTCTTTGGGTGTGTTGGCCGCTTTGTTTCCCTGTGGTGTTAGCTTCAAGGGCTTCGTACCACCCAAAACCCTCAAAAAACGCAACAGCCTCTCGCACTGAAAGATCGAAGGCCCCCCAAACAGACATTTCAAGCTGTCCAGCTTTGGATTAGGTCTGGACATTCATTTGAAGGAGGCCAGAGGATGAGGAATGAGGCCCAGTGGACCTTGAGGCTTCAGCGCATATAGTCTTGAACGCAAAGAGCCAGATGAACACTAGATTTGCTGGGAGAACTTGTATCCCACGCGGAGAAGTCTTGATTCTTGATTCTGCTGCAAATACATGTGTGGGGAAGCACCAGCCGCAGGAAGAACCATCATAGACAAAACTGCTACACATCACAACAAGTCGCCTGAAGACGACTCGGGCCCGCAGGGCAGCCTTTGGGGCTTAGGGTGAAAGGGGTTCGGGCTAAAAGTCTGGCTTCAGGAGGTACAACTAGGCTATGCGGCTGTGCTTGAAGTGGCAATAACTTTTAAAAAAATTGGCCTTGCAACTTGCATCGTTCCCATGTGCACTCGTCACACGATGCATTTTATCGCAGAAGGGGGCGGGAGCTCCATAGCAAGCAAGAGGCCGAAAGACCGGAGGCAAAAGATGGCTGATGTCCTCAGGCTGAAAGGCCCCATCCCTCTGCCACGGCTGTCCACGAACGCACGTGCTGACAACATGACTGCTTTCCGGCTTTCCCGCTTGCATGATAACTGTCGCTGCTGTTGCGTCGCTACACGAATAAGCACCACGCAAAGACAAATCCAACAGGTGAGTTGGTGCTCTGAATGACGAAAGCTGCTTAGTTCGGTGAAGAGCACCGAGCTTGTCAAGTTCTAGGCTCACATCTGGGCGGCAGATGTCGTCAATCCGGATACTGTTGGCCATGCTAATCCAGACTGCACGGGAACCGACCATGGGCCAAAGTCCATTCACTCCGCAAAGCAGTACGACCCCAAAGACAATGCACAAGCCTACTTGCCCTGGGTAGTAGTGGATCGGCCGCTGGAACATTCTTGGATTTTTTTTCAGCAACTGAAGAGGTTGCACGGGGTTGTCGAATTTTGGGGCCGGGGGTTGGGAAGCTCTGAGAGGCCACTTGGTCCTTGCCATCTGACCGTCTATTTGGGGATTCGTTTTGAAAAGCAACGGGAAGAAATGCATTTCAAGTGCTCTGAAGGCGCAAGGGTAGTCTTGATTAAGCTCAAAGGACTCCAAAGAAGCGACCTACATTTTCACAACATCCCTGTATCTTCTTGGGCCCAGCTGCTGAAGCCAACCTCTGGCGCGAGCTCACCTGCGGACCAAGGGAAGCTCTGCGGCGCATTGGGTTCAGAGTTTGAGGTTTAGGTGTGATTATTTAGGGGTTTGCAGTTCCTGGAATGGGATTGTCTTTTGACCATCTTTGAACATGGGAGTATGCAAGATGATGGGAGATTGACAATTCGTCACAGCTTGTGCTAGCCATCGCCTATGTCATTTGCCCAGTGCTAGTTTGTTGAAGGCTACCAACATCAAAAAACAACATGTGAGAAGGGTCAATGACTGTTTGGGACATGTAAACAAGCTTCTACACAAACATGTGCGAAGGTGTGCAGCGCACGGTTGACGAAGCTTACATCCATGTCCATGTCTGAGACAGTCTCTCTTTAATTGCATGGGGACTACCGCTGTTGCGATGACCTCGCCAGGTGCAAGCTGGTCCCACAGCCGCAAAGCCAGGTATGCAAGCATGGTGCGCAGCTGCACCTGCTGGGTGCTTGAGTTGGGTCAGTTACGAGTCACGACTGTGTCGTGAATCAGGTTTTGTACAAGTCTGGGAATCACATAGCCAAAAAGGCTTATAGAATTCAAGGCGAATCGTTTTTCAGTGAGAATCTTCTGGGCGCTCAGCTTTTGGGTCCGAGGTCAGGTGGCTCTTCAAGATGTTCTTCTCCGATCCTTTCTGGGTTGATTGGATTCCCCAAAACATGAAGCCCATGAACAGTGTGCATCCTGCAGGGGTGCGTCGTAACAGCGTCACACTTTTGTCCTGTTTACGGCAAAATAACTCAGCTTCTCCACTGCTCAAAGCTGTTTTTCGGCCTGGCCCCACGCCCCCAATAGTCTCAAAGCAAAACAACACTAACGTTTGCATGTATTGCTTTGCCACGGATATTTCGAGGGCATCCAGCACACTCAGGCTCAGGTGTGCGTACCAAAGAAAGGGGGTTTCGGGTTTGGGCTCGGGCTCAGGTCAACTGGTCAACCAAACAATCCGGTTCTGGGAGAGACGGGTTGCGGCTCGGGCTCAGCTGAAATGAAAGTTCGGGTTTGGTATGGGGCGGGAGCAGCCGACGGAGCTGGTCCTGGTCCGGGTTCGGGCCGCGTTCAAGTTTGGAATCGAGGGGAGGTTTGGGTTAAATTGAAAACGAGACTTTGCGTCGAAGTCAGGCGAAAACAAGGTTAAGCTTGGATAGGGAGAAGGGCTAGGTACAGAAAAACACGCGGGATTGGGGGTTCTGAAAGAGGGGATTCGTTTTGGGCTCGGTTCCAGAAGATCTGCTGTGGGGTTTTGGCGCAAGTTCGGCGGAATCTTCTTCAGGCTCTGGCTCGGGCCCGGGTCAAATAGAATTCTTCGAGGGAGAAGAGAACTCCAAAGATTAGTAGAACTACTGCGAGGTTCCTGCAGGCGTGCCAAAGGTGCCGCACTGCCACCATTGGCCACAGGCAGTCACCGCGAGACCGAGGCACCCGACATGATGCACAGTAATTTTTTTTGGAGGGGTTGACTTTTACCCATGCGCTGCCAAGCTGAGACTGTGGAATTGCGTCGGCCAGGGTCGACTCAGGTTCGGGGTTCAACGCCAGTTCGTTCTGAGCTCGGGTTCGGTTTTTGGTTTTGGGGGCGGAGGCTCAGTACCGAAGAGCTCGGGTTCAGTTTGGTTTCCCACGAGTTTGCTTTTCCGTGGAGAGGCGGGTAGGGTTCGGGGTTCGGTCCAGTGGCGTTTTTGGCTCTATTTCGCTCGGGAGTTGGAGTTCAGGGTTCGGTGGTTTGGGGTTCGGTCCTGAGTTTGGTGTAGAGTTTGGGTTCGTTGGGTCCCTAATTCGGTCTTGAGTTCGTGTTCGGGCTTCGGTTCAAGGTTCGGGTGGAGTGCGCGTTGAATATGTTGAATTTAACTGTATCGAGAGCCTTGTCAACAGCAGGGGGACTTCCCAAGGCCCGGAAATCTGGGAGCCTTATGCTCCTGACCCTACACGGGGCGTGCGCCTAGAATAGATAGGACCGTACTGCGCAAAACCCTGTAGCCCCGCAAGCCTCCAAACTCAAAATCTGCCAGGTTGCGTGTGGGCCGTCCATGCCGAAGCTTACCAGGAGTTCGTAGGTGGCCCAGCTGTTGCCCAGAACCTCCAAATAGAGGATGATGGGATAATTCAGGGCATTCAGGGAAGGCGAACATGATGCGTAATGTGCCCCACAATGACATGCATGACATGCAAAAGCGCGCTTGGGTATCAAGTGCGAAACCTGCAGGGAGTTTGCGCCTCTGGCAGCTGGAGTACATCCTCCAAGGCCAGATCACCCACGCCAGGCATCGCAGAAAGAAGCCTTCCGAAGGGCTTCACAAAACTTCGAACCCAGTGAGTCAAGAACAAGCAGAATTTGAAATATGCCTGACAGGCTTAAAGAGGTAGGGCCCACTCCTGAAAGAGTAGCCTGTATAGTTCAATACTCCAGGTGCTAGTCTAGGAGGAGCAAGGAAATGCCGCGATTCCACTACGCAGCGCGTTCACTTACCTACGACCGCGTCTGCACAGAATAGGTCGGACAAACAGTTTTTCATTGCGACTGAAGTGCAAGTAGCTAAAATCAGTTGTCAGCAACAATTGTCAACGTTCAAAATAATGCAAACCAGATGCTGCGCGTTTGCAGCTGCAGGGCAAACGAAATAGACTCCGAACCCTTAGCCTATGGGCTCCCCGCCTTGCGCTTAGCCTCGAAGACTCAAACTCCGCCTAAATCTTGAGTTGAAATCCCAAAGCCCTACCATGGAGCGTTGGCTTCGCAGAGGCACCTTGCTTTAGAGGCCTGGATCTGCTCCTCCTCTAATTTGGGCGTTTAAAAAAGTACGTACAACAAGGCATTCAGCCAGACGAGTTCGGGCTTAAAAAACTGGTGTCTTCCGTTTTCCTTGGCATTATTCTTCCCTGGCGTTACAAACGAAAGCCCAACCACATGGATATCACGTGAACCAAGACATTCGAGAGACTCTTGCAGAAAAAATTTTACAGTAGCTGCCAGTAAAGCAACATCCTCGAACACCCCTCCACATCTGGGCGAAAACCTTTGTCGAGCATTTTTAGCTGGCAATCGCTTCTTCAATCGACAGTTTCTCAAATTCCTGCTCTTGGTGGCTTCCAATCTGAAACAAGGCATAACAATGCCTCACCCGAGACAGTAGCAGTCCTGAACGGGACCTGCAACAAGCCTAAGGCGTTACTTTCTCCCCAAAAGTGGGCTCTTCCGAAGATTCTGAGCACATCTGTGATATAGTCTGCTGGGGTACATAAATGACACCCTGCTTTTAGCCAATTACCCGGGTACCAATAGCTACTGAGGCGTAACTAGCCCCTTAACTCAGGGGGAACCTTGGGAGGGGGGGGGACAGTATGAGGGAGTAGCAAGGGGGACCCATGATAAATGGGCCTCCAAGCCAAGTCCCGGAAGTCCGGACTTGGTGGTCCAGGCGAACGGCTGCGGAGCAAAGCTTTCAGAAGCTCCCCTGAGCTTATCAAAGCAGTGGTTTGTCTTTCTGTTGGATGAAAACATGTAGTAGTTGATGTGAAGGATCTTTTCGGGCGGATTCTACGGATAAACAAGCAACCAAGCCAAGCACCCCAGACTGAGCCTAACGTGGTCATCTTGCACGTCTTGCAGTTTCCGCTAGGGTTTGGGGCCAGCAACAATTCAGAGTGTCTGACGTGGGGGGGCTTCTGAAGCTCACTGAAGCAGTTGGGAAGCTAAGGGTCCTAGGATGATCCTACTAGCTACGGTACCGAAACGTAATTGGAATACTGAGAGATGACAGCAGCCATAGGGATAGAATACCAACACGACTTGCAGAGTCTTCTGAAAAAGAGCAACAAAAACAACAATGACAGCCATGACCAGATCACTCTTCACAGCCCAGGACATTTCTCCTGGTCGTAACATGTATGGATGCCGAGACCTCCCCCAACTTTTGCGATTGCCATGCCGTAGACATTTGCAGCTTGGTTGCCGCTGTTCATGCATTCCTCTTTTGTGAAGGAGCGGTCAGAGATGATCCCTGACAGGCACAAAAACACTTCAGACTTCCAACACAAGGGGCGGAAGCGCTGACTCGTACCGAGGTAATCGCTCTGTTTATGAATGTCATTCTGGCTGCGAACATCCTCTGATGTATGGTCTTACTGTCCGACGAGTCAAGGGCGACTTCTTCTGCACAGGATCTCGAATCAACGGAAATACTGAGAACAATCAGCAATCTTCAGCAGTCGGTTAAACAAGAACATCCAAGATCAAAACGACCTGCCCGGCTCTCCGAAAGAGAAAAAAAAAACGAAATCACGCTTGGCCACAGGAGTGTGCTGGTTCTGTGCTAGAACGGCAGCAAGTTGACAGTCCTAGCTGAAGCTGTTAGATGAAGGGCTTCCATAGTCTGGGAGCACAGGCCAGGCGCCTGGATTCTGCTCAATTAAGCGGGCATACGTCCACCAGGCAAACAGCCGTCGGGTGGCGAAGCCCTTGCGGTAGCCTGCACAACAGCGGCAGAATGCTTTCCGCAATGGTGCGACTCAAAGCCTACAGTTGACGGAGACGTAGCAGTACGGCACAGACAACTCTACTGTGAAGGTCCAGGGTCTGGGGACTACCTACACAAACCAAGACCAGAGTACCGACATGTGCAGTCTGCAGCCACGATGCTACCAAGCTGAAAGCGAACTTTGCGCTCCAAAGGGCGCCGCAGCGCGCGGCCTGTGTTAGCGGGCAGAGGATTGAGGGGGAAGCTTGCGAGAACAAGATCTTTGGTTCAGGTAGCAACGTGTCCCGTCCAGGGCCGCGTTCTTGAGCTTGACTTGGGGACTGGACGCTAAAGGATTGGAGGCCGCTAATCCTATGATTGGGGCGCGGACGCAGCCTCGGAAGCGTCAGGCAAGGCAGATACCCGGCACAGCGAGCACTTGCTTTGATCCGAAATCGACAAAGACGTCAAAATGGGGCTGGATCCTGCTATGTTGCGAGCCCTGTGTCTACCTCAAGAAATCAGCGTGCATATCGAAAGGAAAACAAATAACCTGCACCGGGCTCCGACGGCTTCAAGGATATCATTTTTGGCGAACAACTCCAGCTCATGAATGTTTCTAGGAACCGGTTTCACAGAGAGAGGCTGCTTCATGTGGGGGCCTAAATGAAAAACAGTGAAGTGCTCATCGCCAAGTATCAAATAGAGACAACCTTGTGGCAAGTTGCATCAATCATACGAACAACTGGCGTGCTCAGTCCTGTGCCGGATCCCACCAGCATTCCCAAAAGCTCTTGGAAAAAGTAGCAAAAAATCAAGCGGAAAACTGCTGCATCCACGAAGACCAAAGCTGCAAAATAAAATACGGACAGCTAAGAGACATCTCATGCTGTTTAAACCCCCAAACAAATGAGGACAAATCAGTGATCTACAACCAACTTCAAGCCAGCAGCGTGCTGGGATCTTCTCCCCAAAGAGATTGGCTTTGATCTCTTCAGCTTCTTTGGCTTTCCTAGCTGGCAGGTATGGAGTGAAGGATCGGGGTTTCTGTCCGCCCGGGCATAAGCATGCTTGGGCCCGATGCCCGCAACTGGCTGCAAGCTGTAATGAAATCATTCCAGCTAAATCAACACTGCAACATTACAAATCGAGATACTTCTGCGATGCTGTGGAACAAGGCCGGGAAGCTTGGACTTCTTGTCGGACACGTGCGGGAATGGCAGCTTGTCCACGAAGTCGTAGAGTTCCTGGAGGAATGCCTGAAAAGCTCCGGCTTGCACCGCAAAGAGCTTGCCCCTGGTGAAAGCTTGCTAAGATGATCAGTAGAGGGTGCCAATCATTTGGTGGGAAGCTAAACATGACTGGCATGGTGGCTTTCCAGATTCCAAGCTTTATGCGGGGCTTTAGCCACGTGGAATATATGAGGACAAATTGGTGACAGCATCCTTGACAGGGCCTCGCAATGCTCGAAATTCGGTCTCATGCTGATTGCCATGATCATGCTGCTTCTGCATGTGATCGAATCAAAACGTCTTGGCTTGGCATGGTACTCATATCTACCTCTCTTTCTTTCTTTCTTTCGTTCGGGCTATGGGATGACCAAGAAGATCATCCCGCGCACCTGCCCAGCCAGTGTTGGGCTTCTCAGACCTCTTCCCCTCTATTCCACAAGGACGGCTACAGAAGTTGTATATCTACCTCTCTCTCTGTCTCTGAGTGTCCCAGGCTCTCGAAAGGAGACTTCTACCAACCACTGCTGGGCTCTAAAGACTCCGCCTGGTAGGCGTCCTTCTCCAGGACTAGGTCTGGCGTGGTTGTCAGCCACCTGCGCTGTTTGGCGTGCACACTCTTAAATAAGTATACAGGCGTTACTGGAATAAACCAACCTCGGCCCGAAGAAAAAATCATATGTTCAAGAGCATGTTATGTTCTAACTATATCAATGGGCGTACTCACAAATGCCTGAACACATGAGCATAGCAGTCGGTTCCGGAAGGGGGCTATCTTGCACAAGCTGTGGTCACACTTGACTCACTTGACTGTCAGTCACCAGCCCAATCGCGCACCCCATCTGGCGCCCGCTAATCCCTAAACAACATTTTCGGGTTCCGAAGATCTTCCTGAGAAGGAAAATATCTCGTTCCAGGTCCCCTGTGCACCATGTGCATCACCTGTGACCGAGTCCCGCGCGCCAGCTGCGAAGCGATCTCGGCCAGTTGGCTTCTGGGTGTGCTCACGTGCGCCCAAATCGCCTCAACAAAAAAGCAGTACTCCGAAGAATCAAAGTACAAGTCATTCAGGCTTCTACATTGTGTCCATTGGAGCCTGCACGCAGGCCTCAAGTAGATTCTGCCAACCTGATATGGATTCCTGCGACAAGTAGCTGTCTGAAAAAGATTCCAAGACCTTCACGGCAATCCAACCTCTGGATTTAAATTTAACTCCATTCCGCTGCCCAATCCAGACCAGAGTGGGAGGCAGGATAAGCCTCAAAATCTAACAGACGTCAACGAGTCGACAAGAAGAAACGTCTCCCAGCCTCAACACTCTCCCGCAATCGAGTGAAGAACCTGCAGCAGACACGCTTTGGCACGCTACAGCCTTGCTCGAGGACTGAGGTAAGGAGGCAAGGTGGAACGAATCCGAGCTTTAGGTTCATCAAGGATCAAATGCAGTGGGGCGCAGATGCTGAGGTATGACTGCGTGCACGATTGTACGCATGGCTCTCCGACAATGGAGAACTGCTTTTGCCCCCTGCAGGAGTCTAGCATTCAAGAGATGTGAGTACAGGTGCTGATCTCGCAGGAATTGAGTCTGAAACCGGAGGCTTCTCTGCTCAATTGGGCCAGGGAACTTTGCATCCAGCTTGAGTGCCTGTCCCGCCCAGCTCCAGGTAGCCGCGAGGTACCTTGTGTCCAGAAGATGAGGACGCTAGGCTTTGTGAATGACAATGGCGAATACGTTGTGCAACCTAGCACGTGTGAGGCGCAGCTGTTCAGCTTGATTACTGCGCACCTGTCTCTGACTCTAGGCAGGTACTGCCTGGCTCTGTACCATGATGTGACCTACGGATTCACCGAGAAAGCACACTAGTTGCTCGCAGCATGAGCCTTTGTGAGCATGGCTACTCACCTGACGGTTCTTCTCAAGGCTGCTCAGCCATCCTTACGAGTGCAAATATCATTTCTTGATCATCCTCTTCGCTACTAGTACTATCCTGGGGTACTACTGAAAGGAGAACCGTCCGCGCACACGCCGCAAGACTCGCCATCGCCGCCACCAGCACCTCCAAGCCATCTCTGTGGCCATGTCCACCGCCAGCACTACCCCTGCCACCGCACCGCCATCGCCGCTGCCATCACCGCTGCTGGCGGTGTGACTGCGCAACCGCGAACGTGGCGGCAACTACTGTCGCTGCTTCTCCGCAGAGACGACGACAATATTGTCAGTTTCGTTCGCTTCTCTTGAATCACCTGTTGCTTGTGATTCAACCCAGCATCTCCCAAAGCAAGCCCAGTTGCAGGAGATGGTTGAGGTCATTCACCTCGGACGAACAAATATATATATATATATACAGTTGCAAAAACTCTGAACATGTGAAAGATTCTACAACTTCATATCACAGCTACATCGCTAGGAATAAAGTTTCGTCGCACTTACCTACTTCTCACGCAGGACGCGGAGTAAACTCATGTGCATTTTGCCTGGCCTGGCTAGTTTAGGAATTAATCCACCTGAATAGTTGAAAATGCTTGAAGTACTGGTTCCGGACGGAGGACTTGGTGGAGGGGCAGGGAGGTTTAAGCCGGAACTTTGCAGGGATGCACCAGTGCTTTGCCATTCATTCATGGTTGAGTTCTGCCTGCGAGGATGCTAGATAAGTTGCATTGAGTGAAACAGAAATAGGCATCCTTGTTAGTGTACTCTGCTAAGGCATCTCTGAATCCACACATTAGGAGAAAGCCGAAGCCGGCCAGCTGCCAGGGAGTCATTCAAACATGAAATGTATCCGAAAGATGAACTAATCTGCGTCAGGAACCCCAACACTCTAGAAACCTGAGCCCGAAATCATGAACTTTTTGCCCTTCACCTTCAACCCAAATCAAGAGCACATCCGTGCTCAGACTCCATTTTCTGCAAGTTGAGGCGCCCCAGACATTGGATCCCAGCCTTGAGTCAAAAGCCATAAACACTGAGCTACCAGGAACCCATGCTTATGAACCAGAATCTGAAATCCCGTCAGCCCTTCTCTGCAACACCAAGAGGCATGCGGCCCTCGCCGAGTCACCTCAACAGGTTTGCAACCTACAGCTCTAAGCATGGATGCTGTTCAGGCCTCACTTCATTCACTGTCTAAGTACCGTCTTCTGCAGTCTTCCGGGTACGGATAGGCCGGCTGCGTAAGGTCCGGAATCCTGAAGGAACCTGGCTGCTACTCTGAATCTTTAAAAGCTCAGAAAGTTTGGAACTCTTCAGACGGAGACAACTTTCTTCCATGCCCTTTTGGATCTCTACATTCCGACATCAAGGAGTGTTCGCATTTAGCCCTCTTTGTAAATCTTCAAACATGCCCAAGCTTTGACGCTTTGAAGTCAAGACGCTTTTCTGTTCGGAGGGAGCTCGTCTGTTTGGCTGGCGGCAGGAGGCGGGGACCTCACCGCAAAAGAGCACATCCGCAACGCCAGCATTGCCATTTAAGATGGCCCATACCGTCAACTCCCTGATGTCGACAAACCCAAGTGGTCTGGGCCAGCTGTTTAGCTCAGGAGCCGCTGTGCGCTGTCCCAGGCAAGAGCCGCCGGCACCAGCGTTTCGGGAGGTTGACGGCCTCCACAAGCACATTTTGAAGCGCTACAGCTTTAGATGGCTTTGACCAGTTGCAGCTGCGAACACATTCCGTGAAATCCGTAAACAGCCCGGAGTGAGGGCCTCGGTGACAGACGTGTCGCCACATGCCGCAGCGGCACAGCTTTGGCGACGACCAACCTGTCCTGGGAGACTCTGGTCTGATGTTGAGGCTTTGGACTCGCTGGAAAACTCACAGCCAGAAGCGCTGTAGCAGCCAAAGCGTGGCCCTCAGCAGAAAGAAGAACTGTCCTAACTGTCTTGGACAGCCTACTTGGTTTTGTTTAAGTTCGGATTCGGCTGATAGAAGCCCTAAACCTGAGCACCACGCGCTTCATACAGACCAAGGCTTTCTTCAAACAGGACAACAGGACTCATACAAGGCATCTCAATCATAGACCGAAACTTGAAACTTGCGATGATGAAGGGACTTGCATGATAGCAGTAGCCGCCTTAAATTCACGACCGTATTCACTGTGATAGAAAATGTGTAAGACTGCAATGGAATTTGCTTCCCAGTTACTCAGCAAGCCCTGTCTGAGAGCGGACAGACACCTCATTTTGCCACAGCACTGCTTTGAACTTCCAGCAGCCCGTACATCTTCATGTCACTACAGTATTGAACATGGGAGCTGCATTTGACTAGATGGCTTGGATGCATTTGGCCGGGGCTCAGGACGAGTTGCTTCCAAAATGCAGGAGCATGACACCCAGACAAAACACGGTTTTTCGTAACAATCCCCAGTGCAACTTTCAAGACCAGGCATTCCGATTCTGGACCGCACAAAGCGCTGGAAGGCCCGTGGTCAGGAGTCGTGTCCCTAGAATCCAAGCAAAAGCAATACACATCCCCCAGAACAACCATCTTTCCAAGTCTTCCAAGTGCACAGAGGAAGCCCTTGATCAGCAGCAGTGGGATCCGTGAGTGCTTTAGACGGCAAGACGCTGTACAAACCCAAGTCCCGACCAGTACCATGCATCACCCAATGGGAAAAGCCAGAAAGCCAACTCAGTGAACCCCACCCTGAGCTCAGCACCGGAGGCCGGAGATCAAGGCCACCGCAGGACTCGTGGTTCAAACGTTCCTGGGCCTGCAGACAACACTCCACAGATTCGAAACCGGACAACTCGGAAAAGCATCTGACATCGTAGGGGTGGAAGGAAGCAAATTCTACTCAGGCTGCCCTACCGTGGTTCCTCGCAGTTTCTGGCAAAGCGAGCGGCATGAGGTTTTGCGGTAGTGTGGCTTCCACGTCAAGCCTGATTGAGAGGGTTCAAAACAAAAGCGTGCATAACACACTGCTTCTAGCGCGTCTGCTTTGGCTTCAACCGCGAGCTTTCTTGATGTGAATGAAGACCCCTGGATTCTGCCAAGATTGTTTGCGCAATCGTTCGGCTAGGCGGCTAGCCCGTGGCGTCATGCTGCCAGATGCTCAAATGCTAGTCCGTGGCCGGGCTCTCGAACCTGGAAATGGTCCAAGTGATGATGTACGCTTTGCATGAAGTGCAGAAGGATGATGAATTGCAATTTGCAAGAACTCCCCTCACCCCAAAAACCTTTGCAACTCCATGAGAAATTCTCCACATGTTTGGTCAGAACCTCCGGGAGAGGCTGCTGACGCAGCTCCAGTAGCAGCTGGCAGAGATCCTTTCTAGATGGGAGATTCTCAAAGCCTTTAGCTTTCCTGGGGTGGCTACACTAGAACATGCTCAAAGGAGAGGTATATAACTACAGGTTACATGGCAAGGTTCAGTGATTTGCAGAGGCATGCATCCCTCCTTTCATTTTTGGGCTCCTTTCATGGCCACCCTAGTTTGAGAAAGCCCCATGACGATCTCGTTAGGCGAGGTTGAACGCTCGAGTCTAAGGATGTCTAAGGCGTGGAAGGCCATTTTTTAGACAAGGGCTCCTCCGGACCCCTCGATACAAAAGAATTCTTGGGTAACCCCGAACGGCAGCGGGCCCAAGCGGCTGTCGCCGAAAATGAAGTTTCTTCTTCTGCTGTTTTCAACTTTCCTCTTTTTTTTCACTTCTAACTGTGGCAAAAGGTCAAGGGGAGTACAGTAGCTGTGGTGACCGAAAGGATGAAGCAAGCCTCTCTAAAGCAATGTTGCAAAGGCTTCTGAGAAAGCCTCTTCGCTTGGAACTTGGAATGAGGTCAACTACTCTGCTCCACACCACTACAATCCAAGCCGTGTCCAAGACGCTTGCGAATCTTGCAACCCCTGAACCCTTCACCCACACATCAAGCCTGAAATCGCTCAAATCAAATGCCAATTCCAAGACCTAGACACAACAGAAAGACGTCGTGCACGAGGCTCTCTTGGAAGTCTCAAGACTCTTGCGGGGGAGGTAACACCAAGGTGTCGGCCAAGCATCGCGAGCTCGAGCTCTGGTATCCTTCTTTTGAAAGCTGTTGCGAATCATGAGGTGCCTCCTGAGATAAGGGCAATGTTTGAACAACTTAGCTACCCAATAAGAATAGCTGCTTGCAAGAAAGGCTGGCGCGCCAGATTGAGACATCAAGCCCTAGATACCACCAACAAGCAGGATATAGCCCACTGTCTCCGCAGCAAAACCAGCCTGAGCGCAGAATCTTCTATTTGCAGTTTGGGACCCTGTCACAAGGTTTACAACATTCAATTATACGAGCCAACAATCTCTTACGTTGCGGTCATACTGCGCTTTCATGGTACTACAGGTACCTGTCTTCACGACGCTGCTTCTCACTGTCACAACAATCTAGGAACTTGTCCAAGCTTCTCAGCCGGGCGATTCACAGGCTGCTGGAACTCCACGATGTGGTAGGCGGGAAAACTGCGGCGCAGGACGTCTGTTCATCGCATGTTTCTGCACAAGCACACGGAGCTCGCTAGCTAACATCAATTTACACCACGAACTTGACCCCTGAGCATGTCAAATGCCCAACTCGAGCAGTCACAAATGTGGCACGCAAAAGGCTGACAGGGCACGTGGTGAAAAAAGAGCGCCTGAGGGGCTTCCATGTTTGCGGAGAGCTTGGCTTCGGTTTCTCCCTCCAGGGACGCCCTTAGACAAATTTACAGTAAGCGCAACCAAGCGCAACGCGGCTTCAAGATCGACAATGCTTGCCCTTTGCGCGTGTAAAGTGTAAAGGCTTTTAGGATACGCAAGGCGGCGAGAGACCTCAGAGCACGCAGACGACACGAAGGGCTCTCCATGCCAAGGCTCCCATGGCTTTCCAAACTTTCCGCTTCGCATTCTCGAAGCCATAGCGGGACCTGCGGCTCCAGGCTAGCCCAGGGCGCAGAGGAAGCAGACTTTACTGTGGGTTTGGGATGGCATGGATCCACTCGGTTAGGTTTGGAACCAGGTCCACTGAAGATGTCATATGACTATCTGTTTTGCCCGGTGCTGGTGATGATAATGACGGCATGACAGTTGCGATGACGGCGTCGATGGCGATTAAGGGGCGATTAAGGTGGTGCCAATAATGGCTCTGTTTTCCTGATCGTATTCTTCTTCCTTCTTCTTTTTCTTCTTGTCATCGCTGTCGCGGTCGCCGTCGCCGTCGTCGTGGGTGCCATGGTCGTGCCATGGTCGTGCCATGGTTGCGGCATGGTCGTGGTCGTGGCGGTTGTGGTAGGGGTCATAGGGTGGTGGTTGTTGTGGTTGTGGTTCTTATTGCTCTTGGTCTTGTTATTGTTACTGTTCTTCTTCTTGGTGTTGTGGTGATCGCATACTTCACAACTTCAGTTGCTTGCATAAGAGACTCCCCGCATGAGCGCAGGCTGTAGTTTGTGGCTTCCTCAGCAAGGCCTGCAAAGATGCATGCCCCAGAAGGCTCAGGCAAGTGTTTATTTAGCCTGCTACTGATGACAGGATAGGGGCTCAAAGCACAAATCAGTGGGACTCAATGCACAACTGACCTCGCCTCGTCGCAGTCTCTTTCACGTTTTGCGGATAGCTTATCTTTTTATGTTTTGTATGTCCGGTCTTTTTCCGCGGCTTCTTCATCTTGCCTTGGAGACTCCTGCAGACAACTCAGCTGGTCAGGGATTCGGATGCCAGTTACCCTTGCAAATGCGGAGCTCAACAAATCATGTAAACAGAAGTGACCCTCGCAGGCTTGTAGGTAAGGCGCTAAACTCTGCTGAGCCAAATGCAAGTGAGGTGAGGTCAGATTCTGCTCCATGTGCCAGGCACTGGTATACTCCATAGCCAGCAGGACCAAGCAGTTCGGGGTCAGAGAAGACGTCTTCGCAAGGATTGCTTTTCCAAGTCTTGAGGGTCAAAGGCAGCCAAGTCGCGAAACTCCCTCTTCAAAGGCCTTTTCAACGACTTCATCTCCGGGAAGCTTTGGACTTCCGTCTTTGGACCTGTCGCGGTTTTTTACGTCACTCAAACGAATACTAGCAATGTTGCAAAGACCTCTTTAAGACTTCTTGCCGTGAAACGCTACCTACACAAAATGCGGAACGCATTGAAAAAATCGATCAAATTTGAAACGTCGTTCCAAGATGACCAAGGCCTGCTACGCGGCGCCTGTTCAGAATTTCAATGGCAAGAGAACAGGACGAAAACGCATGGAAGAGCTTGTGGCAGCTCATGCTGCAGCAATTTCGCAACTCGGGAACTGAGTGCAGAGCATACCCAAAATTCGGCCGGAATGAAACAGCAGTCTCCGACTACAAACCCGTTCACAAGCAGCAGTATTGCCCATGATTGCCTTTGAATAAAGAAAGGCCTGAAGCACTGAGCTCCAGGCCCCCTTGCAGGGTTGAGACTTGCCAGCCGATCGGACTGACGAGTCTGCCGATACTGGGGGTTCAGCTTCCGGCGACGAGTCCTGAGAGAAGAAAGGGTAAGTATAAGTCGCATGACGCTAGCTGCGACAGTTACCTGAAATCAACTCCAACGCATCTGTCTTACTAGGCAGGGACTTGCATTGCTGCCGGCAATGCTGATCTTGATGTACATATATATATATATATATATGTACACATATATTCGTCAAAACAAGTTGACTCAGTGGGGCAGAGACAGCAGAGAACGAAAGTGTTGGACTGGCTGTGTGCCCTGAGAGTGTAATAAAAGTACTCGCGGGTCAAACATGGAATCTGGTATTCACACAGGTTTCTCCAATCAGCACTGTAGCGCCAAGTCTCCAATATTTGTAACAAGTCGCGAAAGCTGGAAGAAAACTTGTAATCAAAATCATCATTGCGATGGTCTAATGTCAAGCTGCGCGCCGCTGCCAAGCTGCGCCTCCGGCCTGTGACATTGGTAAGCAGCTTGGGATGCTTGGGCAGTCATGTCCATCCCAAGCCTGAAAATCCTACTCTGAAATGTGCTAAACAAGGAGGTGCTTCAATGGAAGATTTCTGCGGAGACATTCATGAAGCCCAAAAAAGTCCTGAGCGTGCTTGCTTTCGCTCTTCCTTTGGCGACCGGCTTCGGCTTCGGCATGGCACCCAATGCAAAGTGAATTTGGAGATGCAGGACAAGTCTGAAGTGGCTCTACGCTCTCTGGTCCACAAAAAGCTGGGTCACTGATTGGATTTCTGCATGTGCCGCTTTCTCTCGAGGCCTTTGTTGCACCTACGTTCTGAGCAAACTAGGATTTATGGAGGCACGTGCCAACAAACCTTCTAGCGTCCACGCACGAAGCTGAGCACTCAGCAGTTGCAAGCAGGGCGCCCACATGTTTTTCAAAGCTTGCAGCTGCGACTTAAGCTTCCCCTCGTGAGCCGAGGGCTTTACCTGGAATCCCTTCTCCAATCCCACAAGCACATTATGAATCACCATTGTAAGCCTAGCCTGGCTTGGACAGTCCAGCAAGCACAGAGGTAGGGTTCTTTGGTACAAAGCAAACACAGGACAGTATCAGTAACTCTAGGTGCATCTGCAAGTGGCCCTAGTTCGGGCGTTCGGCAGCGGTTGGTACTTGAGGGATGCTTGGAAGTCAAGCGAAGCGCTCACTTTTCGGCCTCACTGTTCTGATGCAATCAGTCATAATGCTCGCTCTATGGAGACCTGGAACCGGATGTGGTTCATTTCCTGCGGTATGAGACATTGCACAAACGTCTTACCCCTTTCACGTCCAGGGTTCCACTATGGCTTCTGCGGATGATAGGGGGCCTGCTCCACCCTTGCTTGCTACACCACTCCCTGGCATTGAAGTCGGAGGTCCACACATGAAACGACAAGTCTACCACATGAATGCTCGGAGGCGGCAAGTGACTGCTAGTAAGAATCGCTTCTTGTCGCCTGCTCCGCTTCTTAGGTTGCTAAACCGGCACTTCCAAGATTGTAGCTACGCGGTTGCCCGTCAATCATCCCTGAGACGTGTTGACCCAGCGTTCTGAGTGGAACACCACAATTTTAAAAGTGGGTGAAGTCACATACTAGCTCCGGTTGTGAACGCTCCGCCTATGCAAGACACCCATCATCCGCATATCGCAGCATGTTCCCTCCAGCCCCGGAGATGCCAATGTCCTTGTGTCTGTTGTAATCATGGGGATGTTTATGTTCTTGACTCCAGCTACGGATAAAAGCATCATGAGCAACATCTGTTGAACATCCCAAGAAGTTATGGCAACAAGTTGGACCAACGCTTGCAAGATGCCTAATCGAAGTAGAGCGAGAAAATGATCACGGTACACCCTATTCCAAATATGGCACATATGGCAAATGCTAGATGGCCATGATGCGCCATACCCTGAAAGAGAAGTTTGACCTTGAAAGTCCTTTCAAGATCCGGGGCTGTCAAGTCTGAATCACAGACATTCCATGTGAGTTGTCCGGCCCCTTGCCACTACGGATGGAGAGGTGGCGCTTCAACCCTTGAGCAAGTCACTTGAAGACCACTCATCAAGGATAAAACACCAACTGAAATGCCTTCAAATCAAAAGACACGGTGACACAGTGAAATTGAAGCAAACCGACACTCATTGCTGATGTCAGGTTGAACCAATGTATGTCCCGATCCCAAATCGGAGTCTCACATGAATCTGCCCTGCAAACAAAGGTAACATCCCAATACTCACCCCTTGTTGCGCCGCCATAGTCTTGGTCGATTGTCACACATCTAGACAATGGACATCACCAACAAAAGAATTCAACACCAAAACCTACGCCTGCAACATTCCTAGCCCCTGCGCGCCTCCCCATCTGTACTACTTGGCTCTCACTGCCGGGCGGCAGCCTGCATCTCAAACGTCTGAAATGATTACATGCTGGCAAATTTGGGCTTGGGGAATGCTGTGTGAGCCCAAGCTGCTGGAGTCAGCACGTTTATCTGCAAAAACCACAGCAACGAGTTTTTAGGAATTGGACCCGCGTCATGAGTTATGTAGACAAACTCTAAGACTACAAAAGCCGCTCGACTCGACGTGATGCTCGGCGTCCCAAGCTGTGGGACGCCGAGCACAATACGGCAGCTGCAGACTTACGGGTATAATATAGGGTTATATTAGGGATCATGGAAAAGAAAATGGAAACTACTATATTATATTAACTATGGCATGGCAAGAAGGGTCTGAAAACAAAAATTTGGAAGAACCGCATCATGCCGGCGACTCAAAAAGTAAAAGGCTAAACATGCTGAAGTTTTGAGTTGCAGCCCTTCGATTCTAATCACGTCCACGTCCAGTTGACACAAACCCATGGTGCGTCACGACTGTACACATAGATACTAGTACTTGTCTTCATGCTTTGAAGATACTCCTGTCACATGATGCCACTTTCCTGCATCCACTTCAAAGGGGCACATCATGCATGCTTACAGCTTTGCGCCAAGCATTTGGTAGGATGGCGGGGAGAACCTTAGCTTCTGCTAAGCAGATATGCCATTCTGTGGACGTACGCGCGCGGCGTGGTTACAATGCCCAGTTTTTGCAGCCTGTTTGAATTAGCTGGCCGGCCAAGCTGTGAGAGACAACTCTATCTAAAAATAACGCTCAAGCCGCCGGGGCTGTGCATACTCTCAGCGGCTTTCTGAACCCCTGAGCCCACAGTTTGACAAGAATCTGTAGAGTGCATGTTTGAATAAGTGCCACATTCTAAGTGCCACATTCTCGCTGCACTTGTAGCCCAACTATGAGACGCCTACTTGTGCCTACGTGCAGTTACCTAGGTTACAGTTGCCGCAGCTGCCGAACTTCAAAGTCATGGGAACACTTGCATTGCATGTCTTTTCTGATATGTCGGCCCCTTGCACTGCCCGCACTGGGAGACCTGAGCCTTAGCGAGCCTTTCGGAAACCTAAGAAGCGAGAAGGGACCTTGGTATAGGGAGCCGTAGATGAGGCTGACGAAGATGCCAGGAATTTGGAAAAGGGTAAAGAGACATGAGAGCAAAAGCAAGCAGGAAAGGACAGCTCTTCTGAAAAACAATAAGACCGCGAGAACAAGGGCAATTCTGAACACTGGCTCGAAATCATGTCAACCCTGCATCCTAGATTTCATGGCTTCGCTCACAACTGAGAAAACACCGTAAGATAGCGTAAGATTGCTGCAGTGGTATGCAGTGGCATGCAGTGGCATGGGTTGCTGCTGGCAGGTGCACTTGTGTTTACTACACACATCAGCCGTGATACAGTAATACCACTACAGCCTGTACTGTTGTTCAGTACTCGGAACGACCAAGCCCTGGATTACGGTTTCCAGGCTAAAGTTCGACATTCGCATGGGAATGTTTGAGCAAAACGAAACCGTTCCAAACTGCGCCCCGATTTGTATGACGGGCGGCTAACAACAAACACGTCTTTTCATTCTTTTCAACAGATGCGGGTTGGATTTGGGGAACGCTGCTTTAGAGGCTTGACCCTTACCCAGCCTGCATGATCATGATCAAACCCTGAACCGCGAAGCTGTAGCCGCAAATATCACACCCCCAGCTACGAACTCTCAACACTCTCCGTCCATCAATGTGCCTGAGCTCAGTGGCGTCTCCTGCGGCTTCTGCTGCGGCTGGGGCTGCGCCTGACGTCTTGGCATTGCTGGAATTCACAAGATGTCATTGCATCATTTTGTGCTGTGCCGTCTTGTACAACTCGGGACTTTCTGGCCACTCAACAAGCTGACCGCAGACAAGGGCCGGTATTCGCTTAGGGACATTTACAAACCATAGTGTTGGCGCGAAGACTGCACGCACATGACATTGTCTGTCTCCAGCATCGACAGAGGGTGCTGAACTTGGTCTGGCCAGATTCATCCAAAATGCACTTGTCAGAGAAGTGCGACCACAAAGGGTATGGTCTGCGGGCTCACTCATACGTTTTCTCGAAGTCTCAACCTTCTGAACAAGAGCTCACTTCCTACCCCCAGGCCATGTGCCAAAGAATTGGGCCTGCGTCGCCGACTACGGCTTCGCCTCAACGACATGTCGAAAGATTGCTGCTACAGTCCTACCTACTCTCCGGCACACATTTTGGAAGCGGCTTAAGCCCAAAACGTTTGCTTACATTCTTCATCTAGGGTTTACTTGATGAGGCGGCGGAGTTGCCCACGACCCTCAAGGGCAAAATTTGACCTTTCAATACTTATGGATTGCTATGGCGCCTGATGTGGAACGGCCCGATTTGCTGATTGAATTTTGATCAGCTGCATCGGCTGCCCTTCCCCACAGAGGTTTAAGGCGTTTAAGGCTTGTCGCAAATCAAAAGTTCAAGGCACGCATTGCTGGAGAAGGGGCCACAACTACCAAGCACAGAGCTAAATCCGACTCACAGAAGAGGCCGCATAATGAGTTACTTCACTCTGCACAGGGCCGGGCCCCTTAGATCGGAGCCCGGCAGGGCTTCTATTTTTAGAAGAGCCTGAAGCACAACTTCCACAACAAGGTGCATCTTTTGACTTCCAGGCCTCCTCCGGTCACGGCTACGGCTCTTCTGCCTTGGATGTGTTCTGAATATCCCCCAACCGTTAAAGGGGGAGAGGCGCAGGAAAATGGAACTTCCACAGCTTTGCCTCCCCATCAGAATGTTGCCGGCACCCATGTTCCACAAATGCTCGTCTCTGGCCCCCATCTGATGCATGAAATTGGCTGCTCGAGCGCAACGCAATATTGCAGACACTGAAACAGTGAAACCCACAGCTGCAACATGAGGGAACCATAATGGAACTACGGACCTGCGGCGTCACTAGGTCCATTTTCCGAGAGACGACATGACCCAATGCAATTCACAACAGAAAATGGAACCTGAAAGTTGGAATCTAGGCGGCGGGCCCCCTGCAAATTCCATTTGTTAAGGGTGGGGGATTTCTGAATCCCCTGCAGAACACTGCATGCAAAATCCAGCCTTGCTGTAGCCTTTCATATAAATCTCTGCTTTATTGACAAGTACGATATGCCTGTCAAAGCGATGTTGTTCCAGATCACGACCATCGCTTTGATTGCAATGTGAGATGCTTCTTCCAATGGTGGCTGCCGACGGGCATCGCACTCCCCAATCAACCCTGAACCTACAGTAGAATGCTGTCCGCTCTTTCGCCAGGCCGCGCAGAGAAGATATCTCGGCTGGTGAGGTCCAGCGCAGCCTCGGACCAGGCAATTCTCCAGCAATCGCATTTGGCAGACAGGTGCAGATTCAGACCTCATCGAAGCGGACACAAAAAACTAACTTTGCTTGAAGTTGCATGAACACTCAACCCTCCAGACACAATGAAACGTTCAATGCCACCAGTCTGCCTAGTTGGGCCTAACTGTCCAACTCAAAACCCAAACTGACACCTAAAACTTAGGCAGCCCCTTCTACAGATGCAAAATCTCTGTGTGTGTGCGTGTTTGTTTTGTTTCCCTCCACAGAGACGCTGCACCGAATTTCAAGTTCAGACTCTTCAAGCAAATAAAATCCACACGGGAGATCCTTTCTGTCGAAAGCCCCAAACCTTAAACCACCATGCTGCAAAATATACCAAAAAATCCGGAAAAGCACATGAAACATCCTCAAGCAAAAGCTCTGGCAACACTGCAAGCCCCGCCTCGCTGCGTCCGGCTGCCGCTGCCGGTGGTGGAGGCCCACCACCACCGCCCCCGCCACCGCCGCGTGAGGAGCCCTTCCACCTAAGGATGGCTTTTCTTTTTTGTGACTCCTCTAGCATGCTTCGTACTTGGGAGATAGGTGTCAAATGAATCACATGACTGGAGGTCAGTCAGCACAAAACTTCAAATCTCAGTTAGGAGACGATTGCTGTGGTGGTAACACTAGCGATGAGTTTGCATGACCCGGACGTCCGAGCCAATTAGCGGACTGAAAGCCCTTCGGAACTCAAGATCCATCTCGAACCTGTCCTTGATAGGTGGGAAACTGTGACATGATAAGTGAACTGGTGTCTCTTAGGCGTAGTAACACTGCGGTATGAGCCAGAGTCTTGCTCTTGTCACCCAACATCGAAAGCCTCTGGTGTTCAGCTCAATTGCGAGAATAGCAGTCAGCTTGCAGACCTGGGATACGCCTGGGGCCTGAGCCTTTAAACCCAAAACCAGAGTCTGAGGCCGTGGCTCGCCCTTGAGGATCATACCATCCAGCCAAACCTTGCTGCATTTGGCTGCAGTACTGAATCAACACGTGAAGACCCAAAAACAAAAAGCCCTGAAAAAAAACAAAGCCTTGCAACTTCTTCTCTTTCAATCCCAGGCTCCTTCTTCTGATCTCCAAACCTGGACACTAAATAAGAATCTACCGAGCCCTCAGCCGCGCCTGCCCAGCCTTGAGCGCGTCCAGCGCTGTTTGGGCGAGCTCCTTGTTTTCACGGCTGGGTGCTTCAAATCCACAACAGCAAGCTCGAGACTTTTTCCAAGTAAAACAATCATCAAGCTTTGGTGATGTGCATCTGCGGCTCCTGCGATTTATACCGCACGATGGGATTATCCACGCCTGCAGTGCGGCAGTCGCTGGTTATTCTGGGGCTTGAGGACAAAAATTCAATTTAAACATGGATGCCAGTACACAAGCTGCGGTTAGGGAAGTTGCAGGGCAGCTCGGAGCCCAGCTCAAAAACCCATTCCCGCATGGTGCCATTTTATGCCCTCCGCCCCCCAGGGGCCCCAAACTGCATTCCAGAAAAGTCTGCCTGCAGTCCAGGAAAGGCGCTAAAAGCATTCCAGGAAAATCTGGCAGAACGTTGGCCAAAGCGTCTTGGAAAAACGACAAAAATGAGTTCCGGGATTTTGTTCTGGACAGTCCTTCAAGGACGACGCTCCGAGAAAATAAAGAGACATGCGAGAAAGGCAGGCTAGATGTTCTTCCTTCGGATTTTCGGGACCTCAACCCCCGATCTGGAACGCTCTTTGCAGTTGGACGGCAAGCCTGATTTGAAATGCTCCCTGGAACGCTTTTTAGACCCGAACGCAGATCTGAAGCCCTTTATGGGACAGGGTTCCCGGCAGGACCTCGTTCCCGAAAAGCGGGTAAGAGTGGTTGTTTTTTGTTGTCTGGTCTTTTTTGTTGTTTGGGCTTTTCGGGTGTTTATTTTTTTGCTGTTCGGGCGGGGTCGTATTGTATTTTTTGCTGTTTGGGCGGAGGCGTGGGCCCCGCCCAAACAAAAAAAAACAAAAAAAAACACACCGCCCAAACAGCAAAACAA
>CAJNIZ010015780.1:129230-174671 GCA_905231905.1 Symbiodinium pilosum
CCGAAAAGCGTCTCCAGGCAAACAGAACACCCAAAACTTCGCTGCAAGCTGTGCCAAGATCCAGATGAAAAGCACTTCGGGGAACACCGTGTGGAAATACTTGCCATTCAATGCCACACAAAATGAACAAGTATGGATGCTGGAGCGCTTGCTTGAAAACTGTATAGCGGCATAATCAGTTTTCACAGGCACATGCCTCCCGTTTTCCAATCTAGAACTTGTGACATGTACCCCCACAAGTGCATGGATGTGTAACATGAAGCAAACTTTTTCACAAGGCGTGCACACAGCTACAACTTGTATATTGCTAGAGGACGTGAGTCTGCAATGTACTCCGAAACACGTTGCTGATGCTGTTTGTCCTGCACTTGCTACAGTACATCTTCTACAGATCGCATACTCAAAGCTGAGTAAGACATAAATTCTGCACATTGTTCTGTGCAGATTCCTATGGAGATGCACTGGTGACTGCAGATTCAAGCCACTGCATTGGAAGAGACTGCACCTCGCGCCCCCATGTGGCAGCCGACCACCTTTCCAAGCTTGAGTGTTGCAGATCAGAGCTAAGTGTGCCAGGACATCAGAGTTGCATCGTTTTGAGTTGGGAGCATGCTTGGTGCATTTGTCTTACATTTAGGTTTAGGCTTGCGGTCCTGTGATTTCAACTCATCCATGGTCACAACATTACGGTGGTCATACCTGACATGTACGGTCAAATCATCAAAGTGAAGCCGTGGGGCTCGCATTCTCCAACCCCACCACATTCTATCCTTACCGTGGAGTGTCATGGGGGGCGACCCATACTTTGCATGCTTTTGGATGGAAGAACCCATGGAAAACTCCAAGTGACATTCAAAATTTAGTTAACGTCATCACACATATCCCCCCTGCGCGACCCGTAGGTACTGTAATAACTTTGAGGACGCCACACAATCGCACTTTTCCAACCCCGACTCGGCCTCACCGAACTGCTCCATGGCTTTTTTCAGGCTCAGGCGGCTGGACTGTTCTGAGATGCCTGGTTCAAGGCTTGGAGACAAGTAGCATTTCTGGGCTGTAAAATTCAGGACTTAGGAGGCACGAAGAGGCAGGACTGAATGCAAATGCACTGTTGCCTTGGCATCATCTGGGCCCTGTACTCAAGAATCACACCTGAAGTGCTGTTCCCAACACTACACTAGCTTGCCTGAACTGCTATTCTTCAACGTTCCCCTTGCTCATTAGTCCTATTGCTCTGCGTGCTCCAAATCTGGATGAGCTGCCTGCCAACTAAATCACCCGTCTGACACCAACGCACAGAAGCATTTGCAATGGCTAAAGCATATCAAATCCGGCTAGTAACAAGGCTTCGTAACGCTTCCAATAGGTTTGAAATCTTGGCATGCTACCCACAATCAACTCAACAGTCCTCACCTTTTGCAGCCTTGCTTACAAGCCTAATGCACTTCACAAGACACACGCCCTGACCATCCCGCTGACTTCATGTGCGGCGCACCCATTATCTCAATGGCAGCGGAGGACATGGCTGCAGACTAACCTGGGTGTTGAGGGACTGCAGCGCAATTGGTAGCGTTGGCATTGGTTGGAAAAGGTCACAACAAGTCCTGGAGACATGAAGTATAACACTTACCTATCACAACCTAATTTTGGAGTATTGGTCAAAGTATGGGTAGTGGAAAAAACGTTGTGCTTGAGACCTCGGGGGTACTCTTACTGCTCGTAACTGCCTGAAATTCTCTTCGCTAGCAAAGTGCCTGGAATTATGCCAAGTTGGCTTAGTTACTCAAAGGCTCTTCGGCATCGGAAAGAAGCAAGGCCTTATTCTCAGGGCCAATTGGAAAGTTACAAGGGCTTCGTCTCGAAGGCCTCTACGTGGAAATCCTAAGATCTCCTAGAAGGAAACAATGAAAAATGGGTTCCTGTGCCTCCACCCCTGAATACACATTGGGCACAAGGCCCAGAAAAAACACACTCAGGCTCCGGCTATCGATGAACTGGACGTAGGGAACCAGATCTCAAGGAGTCACAGAAGCTCCCCTCCAAATGTTAAGCCTGTTCGGCAAAACTGGTAGTCACTGCTATCTTCTAGCTTCAAGAGAAATGCCTGCACTTGTCTGAGGTGGCCTGCGCGCGGGCAAGCCTTACAAGTGATTTGAAATTTGCTGTGGAATGTAAAAATATGTCAAAATGTAATCAGCCTTGCAATTCTTCCCCCTAACCTGATTGGGCAATCAATGCTCTACTTTATGAATGTTTCCAACATTAACCCCGAAAACAAGAAAACGTTGACTGCGTGCGGCCGCCCTGTTCTGCCCCTGAACTTGGGACCATCATGCTGCGGGATGGGCTTTGTTGAAGCGAGAAACATGCAAACAGAGCTTCCCACAGCACAAAGCGTCAGGCGCTACACAACCGGGCCCGAAGCATTCTGAGAGGAACCAGCGAGCCCGCTTCACACGAGGAATCACACCCTTGATCGGAAGCTCACATATTACCCCACCAACCGTGCACTGCACACGCCTGTTTTGAAGTTCACACCACCGCAGTACGTGGTCGGGTGGCTTGCGCAATCGAAACCTAAACAAGGAGGCTGCATATCTTGCCCAGCCTTTCCTTGGGACTGGGGTTTGGGATTCGATGTAGAACTGCAGAGTCTTAATTACGGAAGGATCCAGCTTGAGTCTCATCCCGTGCAGAACCGCATCAGACCTGAGCGGAATTGAAGCACTCACGGGCTAGCCTGCTGAGCTGGCTACCGAGCGGTGCGAAGGCAGACGTGATCAGACATGTCACAGAATATCACAGAGTGCTGGGGGGGTTCTGCGGCAGGTTTCAGCTGGTGCTTTCGGCAAATGAGCATGCGGCTGATCCACTGGCAGCATGTTCCGATCCAACTGTGCCGTATGTTCATACCCAATTTCTCCGTAAAGTACCGGCACAGCCAGCATTGTAATCTGGCTGCAGCCGTCGCACGAATATGCGAACGAGAGAGATCAACTGGCAAAATAAACTAGTAGCAGCCTAAGCTGTAGCTGTAGCAGCCAAAGATCAACCACCACCCGCGTCGTAGTCGGTGTCGCCGCCATGGTCGCCGGCGTCGCCGCCGCCGCCATCGTCGTCGTCTTTGAGCAGCAGCAGCGGAAGCGGAAGCAACGGCCGCGGCAACAGCTGCAGCTGAAGCAGCGGCAGAGGCAGCATCAGCGGCAGAAGGAACACGAGCGGCGCTGCAACCAGTGCAGCAGCAGCAGCAGCAGCAGCAGCAGCAGAAGCAGCAGCAGCAGAAGCAGCAGCAGCAGCAGCAGCAGCAGCAGTCGTTGGAACAATAGAATGAATAGCAGCAGCAGCAGCAGCAGCAGTGGTGGTGGTGGTGGTAGTAGCAGCAGCAGTGCCCATAGTGTAGGATGCCATTGGCAGCGTTCATGCGCATGCTCCTATCTGGTAGCACCCCTCTGCAAAGCACCGAATCCCTTCCAAGCAGGAAGGGTCCCCGCTTCTGGGGAGGGGCTGGAAACAAGGATTTGCATCATCTTTAAGGTCGCACATCCTTTAGTAAAGAGACCTTGTTTGATGTGCTTCGGCGGCCGGTTAAAGAAGACCTTCTTGAATTTGTTTCTGGTTTGGGGTTCCTGGCAGAATCCAGCCCATCCACTTTTCAATTCACCCCCAGGTCTCAGAAGAGTTGGAGCCTCAACTATTGAGGAACCCTAATTTGAGTTTTCTGGCGGTTCTTTGGTTAGGGGGGCCCTAAGACAAAAGAAGGTGACACATTCATGGTGCCTCGGGATAATCTGAAATCGGGTAGCACCCCAATCCTAATACACATCGAAGAGGATCTTCCAACAATGTCATAGAACTCCTTACTAAGTAGCGACAAATTCTAAAAAGTGCCAGTTCCTCAAAAAAAGTGCAACATTACGGGTGTCTTCGCCTGGAGCTGGGCCCCGTGCCCCTGGCGAGGCCAGGTTCTCCAGTGCCAGCACCGGTGGCCTTGCGCAGATGCATGAAAACAGCTCTGCAGTGACCGCGACCACAGTCAAAGTATGTTGGGATAATGGCTGTCAGCTTGGGGACCAGAATTTCTCTTCGCAGAATCAGGATTATGATCGGAATGTCTGTATGTCTTGCACTTGGCGGTAGCATTCGGATTCGATCTTGGTTTGGGCTTGCGATGTGGCTTCGTCGGCCCCTCTCCTGAGACATACTACGTATGTGTTGTCTCACACGGGCTGTTCAGGTCACACTCCCGCAGCGCCGCTGCGGCTGCAACTTTCCTTGTTCACATGCTGCGGCTAAGCTGTGCTTCAATCCAGTACAGCCCGGCCCTGAGGGCTAAAAACAACAACCATTGCGGTTGAAGGTCGGTCAGAGCAGCTTTAGAGTTGAAAGTGCCTGACGAACAGAGTCTTGTGCAACAAATTGATTACAGCACCCCCAGCACAGTAAGAATACCCTGGATAGTGGGTATTGCTTCCACACAGAGTTCCAGAGACCAACCCACTGCCTCGAGATGCTTCCATGCGGTGCTGCCTCAGGCCGCAGATACCGTACGAGCAGGGCGTTCGAGAGGAGGCAGCATGCTTTGTGAGGTGGATTCTGCAGACCTCCTGAAACCCACCCCTCCATGGTCAACTGCTGTTCAGGTTGTGCACCTTCAGGCATCTAGGCCTGCGAGCGGACGCGCTTGTAGCAGCATCTGGTTCACGAGATCGATATCAGCTCATGACTGAGTACAAATGACAGAGGTCTTGGATTTTGTCTCGTGTTCACAGGAACCCAAACAGCAGAGTATGCTGCGGTCTACTGGGGTGTAGGATCTGATGCTGTAGTGCATGGCTTGGGGCAACATGAAGTCAAACAGAAACAGGTCCAAGATGCCATCAAGGGAGTGGCGACCGTCGCAGGCGGCCCTGGCAAAAACAAACAACGTGAAACATGCGGGTACTGCAACCGCTCGTCGCAAGCCAGGGCTGTTCAGGCAAACAACATCTAGCAGTTAGACTACAACCAACGGCTCCTCGGTACAAGACAACAAGGGCGGCAACCGCAGCCATAGCCTCCACCCTTTGGCAACTGTTAATCTAGCCTGACTGAGCCTGGCAAGACTCGCTAGCTTAAATGGCCAAGAAGGCTGGTGGAGAACGGGACGGGCAGTGAAGTGGAGGAGGAGGGAGGGGAGGTCGCATTTCATTGTGAAGGATTTCGGTAGCGATTCGTTAATGGTAGTAATTTCGATCGTCGATGAGCTTATTGACAATAGTCCATGTCTCTGACAAGCCTGCAGCGGGCAGCCCCGTCTGCGCAAACTGCCTCAGACAAAAATGGCACCTCTATCAGAAAGCAGCACGAAAGGTATTGACAACTACTGGCAGGGCTCTGCACCGCGGCTGCCACCGCCACCGCCATAGCCGCCGCCACCACCGCCACCGCCGCCACCACCACCGCTACTACAGCCACTACAACTTCCACTGCCACTGCAACCACACGCTGCTACAGCTGCTACGGCAGCACGACACCTGGTCAGAATTCTCGTTGCTGGTAAGGCTACAATTGCGGGCACCTGTTCTAAGCGAGGTTCTTCTGAGCAGACTCCGCTTTAAGGCTACGGCTCCGCAATGTCGGTGCCTGATGCCATGCTCCTGCAGCATTAGCTAGCCATACAAGTTTGAACTAAGGCTCTTCAGTCGCGTGCCCGGAGCACCTCAATTGTGGACTGGCATTGCTTCCGAGATCCTGATGTGAACACACAATGCCCAAACGAAGCCTGCCTGTTGCTACCTTTGTCACCTCTGGAATGAATAGGCACCAAGTGGACTTTCCCTCTATGGCCAAGAGGTACAGTAGACCTGAAGCAAGAAGGGACGTACAGGCGAGGACTGTAGCTCTTGTTTGGTGTCCTGCCAACCTTCTAAGCTTCGATACCCTGAGCAGTGTAACAAATGCATGGACGCTTCCCAGCCCAGATCCGAGCCTTGAGAGGAAGGCGCCCGTAGGTCCCTCCTGCGATGAGGAGCGAAGCCCAATGAATTGAGTGTCACGAGCGGTCAAAATTGCGACGTGCTGTAGAACAGCTTCATGTTGGGCAGCTACATCCTACAAAAGGTTTGAGATTTGGACCACTTCAAGACCAAGTAGACCCTTCTGGGCCTCCTGAACTGCTTTCAACTTTCACAGGGATTTGATCAGTCCTTCGGAATATTTAGCAGATAGCGCGGGTCATCTTCGAAGTCCACCAGCAATCGCCTGGATTTGTTCGTTGTTCATCTTTCACTTCGGCCCTTCACGAGAGCAATTATGAGCTTAGCAGCACATCGCCGTGCAGCTCCCTTCTGCATCAGGACTTACGCTGAGGTGCTGGCTGCGTTGCAAAGAGGAACTGCAGGAAGAACAGGAGGCACAGCGGGGAGAGCATGGCGAAGAAAGCCCGCTCCTAACAATGATAAGACCGCCACGCTAGTGGTGTGGCAGCAGCAGAGACGCTGGCGGTGGTGCGAAGTGGCATCTGCCCTCTGTTGTGGAGCGCAAACAAGCAAAAATCGAGAAAGGCTGTGGCTCCAGAACAAAGATCGGTCAGCAACATGTGCTGTTAGTGCTTCCACTATCCTCGAAACCACCACTGGCACAACCACCTTCCTCCTCCTGTTGAATATGGTGGCAGCGGCGACGGCGCGGATGAGGATGATGATGATGATGATGATGATGATGCTGGTGGTGGTGATGATGATGATATGATGATGAGGAGGAGGGGGACGAGCAATAAGAAGAAGTAAGCGTTGTCGGTTGGTGTCGTTGTCGACAAAACAAATGCGCAACAAGGGTAATGATGATCATGCTCGCCATGGTATCGTTCAATGAAGAGACCGAAGGAATAGAGATGAAGATATTCAGGAAAAGGCCTAAGATCAGGAGGAGGAAGAAAACAAACCCAATGCAAACCTAAAAGCCCAAAAACACTGTGGCATGCAGAGCAGTCACTGGGATCAGAAAACCAGACCCGTTTTGGCCCCGGGCATCGTCGCAGCTACCATCAGCCGCGATGCTCAGCATCGCCTGTGCTTTGGTTTAAGACATATGGCTAAGGGTTCAGGGTCACATATGGAGTTTGCTGGGGTTCAGATCTGTTGCTGCTTGCATAACTGATTACTCTGCATTCCATTGCAATGGAACTAAGTGGCGTCGATCAAAGTTTACTGTGGAACATCGTCAGAGACTGACGTTTTTCGCTCAGTCACGCGATTCGGCTGCTAGAGGTTTCGTCTGTTAGGATGCTTCGTCTGTTAGGATTACAACGTGTACATGCTTCAGGCCACGCTTACCTCAGGAATGCCTTCTCAATGGGTGCACTTAACATACAGGTGGAAATCATTTGGCGGCTTGCGGGGAGGAGACGGCAGCTTCCACCTTAGGCACGCGCTCCGGGGCCCACTAAGACTCAAACACAAGGCCAAAGAGCCTTCATCACGGAGTCGCCGGCAAACCCCAACGCATCAGCCCCAGAATTCATGCCAATCTTTGCACTTCCTATACCACTGCATTGTGTCAACTAGAACTTGCACGTTTCAAACTGATGGCGGAAAGAGGTCAGCCTTGTTCGGGCCGAAGCGGGCTACAAAGGCGTTCGGATCATCCCGTCCAAGCCTCAGCAAACTTTCAATGGGATCTCCGGATCCTCCAACTGTCACTCTTGGAGTCATGAGTTCCTGAGACCACTGTGCAAGCCATGACTCTGCTCTCTTTGATTTCAGGGAGGCGTAATCCTGCAACCTCAAATACTTGAAGCTCGGCTCTCAAACTGAAAGCCTGGGTGTTGCGCTCGCAGTTAACGAGCAGAGGTGCCTTGGCTACTCAAGCATCTGGAAGATGGCACACTCACCGCTCAGAAGCCTTCAAAGCTTTGTGCCCTGCAGTATCCTAAGGATGCCTGCTGGTACCTAAGATGTTGGCTTCTCTGAGTTTCCGAGGACACCTTTAAGGAGATTAAGAAAAAAAAAAAAAAGAGGCCAGGGTTCATTGTGCGATTGCTACACAAAGCTGGTTTCCCTGCCGCAGACCATGAACCATGCCAACCCAAACACAGGGCTCTGCATTCTGGCACAAACCGTGCCTGAAGTTGCTGACCTCTCTTGTTGACGCCAGGCTTTCTAGGGATTTGTGAACTTTACAGCATCTCCGTTCTTCCCTTGGCTCCTGTAAAACGGGACCAGAGAAAGCTTGGCACATATCCTATCATACCTATGGGCCGCACACGATGGCACGGGGCGGGCAGCCGAGGGGCATCAAGGAGGTACGTCAGCAGCCACGCAGCTACGCGCACCACCTTCAGTCGAGAGAGTGGCTGCACAAAATGCTCCGAACAACAAAGTCAGTACGCCTGCACTCTAAGTGCCGTTGTGTTGTCCCACCTCTGGAGTGAATATGTATCCAAAGTCCACCTAGAGAATGCATCTGCTGCTTAGTTTGACTTGTAGATTGCAAGTTGAGAAGTCGGTGCCTGCGATCGTTCAGGGCTAATGCAACAGCTTGCAGGATTAGATTAGGCACGGAATGTCTGATGGGCTTCTGGCGCAGTGCGGTGTATACTTCGGCTCAGATGCAACTTAGATATGAGATGGGCGGGGCAGCCACAGCAGTGCTTGTTTGCACAGCCTGCCCAGCAGCCCTGCTCTTCTCGGGCCTGGTAGTAGAAGAATGCGCGGAGGAAGCCCTCCTTGCGAAAAGGGCTTCGGGACGTCTCGGGTGTGGGACACTTGCGTTAACCAAGACAGTGTGCCAAGCAGAGAAATGCCGTCTGGTCCTACCTGGCCCCCGGCATCCCCTGGCCTTCATGTACAGCGCGCCAATAGCTCCAAGCGAGCCCCAGACTATTGCCTCAAGGGCTTCAGCTGCATCAGATTAGCTAGTGCCATGTAAACGCTGCTAGGGGATTCCGTGATCCAATTGGGAACGCTTTTGGGGTCCGCAGCCACGGCAAGTGGGCAACGTGCAGGCGAAGTGCGCATGACTGTGCAGGCATTTTGCGAGGCCTGCATTATGCTGGCTGACTTCTCCGGATGCCAAGCTTAGCTGAGGGCTGAGAGCTCGAGACTGTCGATCCTGAGCAACTAAACATGGTTTCGTGGCCTCTGTTTTGATGGCAGACGCCTGCATGAGAGGCAAGTGAAACTCTGCACACCGGTGATGTAAACAGGTGTAGCCTCGCATTGCTGGGTCATAGATACCTGAAGCTCTTGTTTCTGTATTTTAGTGTCAACGGCTTCACCCTTCAGAAAGACACCTCACGCCGCAGCCGTGATTGTGCAGGATACAGCAACAAACACTGTGCCAGGTGTCGTTCCGAACCAATCCCAATGTACTCAAGCTTGTATCGGATCCTATGAAAGTCTGTCAGAAAGCCTTGCCTTTACAAGATACCAGGCTGAAGTTCCCCAGCAGCTCCAAAGTAATGTTCATGATGAGGAAAGGTGCCCTCCGCTTCATGGCATAATAGAAATCCTGTACTCTGCACATACCCAGTCAAACGCTTGTAGAATTGTAGAATACCCACAAGACCTGCCTTTCCCTCAAGCTTCCTCACATGCCGCACAGTTCACCTCTGAAACACCCTTTCGCAATCCCTTCCTAATCCCTACTTCACATGGACAGTCATGGTTCTCTTCTCCCCCTTTGCCCCTTTGGAGGCAGCCAGGGCGCAGTGCTCGGCTCCAGTCTGAGTAGCCCCCAACGAAGGCACGTCGGTCCTGATCCGGAGTCTCTGAAATTGGAATACCTTCGCTACTTCCGACTGTCCTTATGAAGCGTAGCTTTGTGAGATTCTATTTGTTAAGAAACCTCTCAACATGCGTAAACGAATACCCAGATCAGAGCCAATATCAGTGGCAAGCCCAGGCTTCACTTCCAAGTTTGAAAAGAACTCAGCCTAGTCTCGAGTCAAGTTCTGTGAAGTAATATCTCCACAACAAACTCAGCAAACAGCTGGGCCTCTTCCACGGCCTGTGGCCAATGCAGCAGGAAGAGCCCTAAAGCAGCGCAACCTGAGGCTTGTGGGGGGTTACGAGGAGGAGGTCAAGGCGGACAGGTCAAGCAAGAAGACAATTGTTTCTCCCCTAGCGGAATCTATGGAATCAAGAAATTCTCTGTGCTTGAAAGGCCTTTGTTATTGGGACTTGTAATCAAGCAGGATGCTCCCTATCAGTGACCGCATGCGCCGTTGCAACCTTCATCCTGACTCCACAACAGAACCACTGACCGTGACTGGCATTTTGTCCACATGCGCGCTTGCCAACAATGCGGCAACTCTTCACAAACAGCGGATGCCCAATGTCAGCGTTGCCGTCATCAACAGCAGCATAGCAGCAGTCTTGACATGCTTGTCGGGCAAGTTCCCGTCCGCTCCGACATCTAGCAGCAAACGCACAACCTCAGCCATCGTGCGCTGCCCCCATCAGAGCAGTGCGGCCATCTGCTTTGCAAGCTGCGTTTGTTTCAGCTCTGGCCTTCAAGAGCACATCCGCTGCATGCGGACGTAAGCGGTGCGTACGCACCAGCATGGGCAGAGTTCACATCAGCTCTGGCCGTCAATAGGGCCTGAAGAGCTCGAGCATCACTGACATGATGTCTTTCTTCAAGCAGACTTCCCATCGAAATTCACATCGGCACCTTTCTCTACAAGCAACCGTACAACTTCAGCATGGCCAACGTATGATGCCGTTTCCAGGGCAGTGAAGCCACAGAAGTTGCCTGAGTTTGCGTCGCCGCTGGCCTACAAGAGCACACGCACCACTTCAACATGGCCTCCATGGCATGCAGACAAGGGGATTCATGGTGCTTCTGACAGCAATGCTTGCGTCAGCACCGGAATCCAACAGCGTCTGTACAACTTCAGCATGGCCAGCAAAAGATGCCAACTGAAGCGCAGTGAAGCGCGCTTCAAAAAGAAAGTTCGGGTTGGCGCCCGCCTCCAATAGCAGACGCGCTGCTTCAAGATGGCCTCCAATGGACGCGAGATGAAGAGGCACACGGCCGTAAACGTCTGTCAGGTTGGGCTCCAGAGGGAGATGCAGCAGTTTCTCCGGCTGCGGCACGTCTCCACCTTCCACGGAACCAAAAAGGTCCTCCACCCGCGTCTGTGAGGCCCTGATGCAAGGAAGCAATACAAGCTGCACGTCGGTAGGCAAATCCAACTTCGCAGTGTCATCGAAACAGCCGCCGGAACGTACAATCCTTTGCCTAAATCAGTGCCATTCATTTTGTGCAGCTGACGCTTCAGAGTTTGCACTTCGCTCAACTCCTCCACAGGTAGCGTGGCGAGCTCTTGCCCGGAGATCGCAATTAAGCGCAGCATGCTGGCCACTCTGCGTGACTACCATAGTTATGCGCGACTGGGCATCTGTCAACAGAAGTGCGGATGAGGATTGGATGCTTACAGAAGCTTAGAAGGTTTTGTCAGCCTGATACTGTCTACACGATGAGCCCCAGCATTCCGCCACCCACCATGAGCTCCACGCCCCTTGACCCGACAGCTGCTGCACCGTAAACGCTGTGGCCTTTCGCGTAACGACTCCCTGTGCAAGCTGACACGTCCATAACGGAGTCGCCGGGGCATGACAAGCTCTGAAGGCTGAGGTACCAGGCTGAGACCACCCAGAAACACGGCAGTGCGAACCGGCACACCTGGGATTGGGCAACGTCACTTGGATTAAATACAACAATCATCAGAATCATCATCTTCCAGAGGTATACGTTGATCATACGCGAACACGGAAGGGTAGCGCTTGAATGCTTGAAGATTTTTTGTTGGGTTGGTGATATAGGTGATTTAGGTGAGGATAAAAGGGCACTGAACACTCATCACCTGGAACCAAATTAAATGTCGAGGTCCGAATGCACTAGCCACAACATGTCATTTCACGCCTATCATTGGAGATCCCTGCAAAGTCTTGCAAAATTTCACACGAGTAGCGTTTTTTGGTGGTTGAACCCAATAAGATTATGTTCTTTGTCTACATTACACGCCCCAAAGAGAAGATAGAATCTTGCTCTACATTGGGTACCATAAGAAAACTGAATGAAATACTACTCACACCATGTTTGCGCATGCCGCATGCTGCGTTGACGGAAGCTCCGGCGAAAAAAAGATGGGAAGACCATGAATATAAATATCACGCACTGAGGTGATGCACCTTTCTTCGGAAAGCCTGGTTACCCAGAGTTCTTGCACCGCTGCAAAGCTGAAACCAACTTTCAAATCTCTAAAGATACTCAGGGATCCAAAACTGCGACGCTCGGACTGGGCCACAGTTAGGAGTTCATGAACAAATCCAACTCTAGTTCTCCGAGCCTTAGACCTCGGTTGAGGATTAGTCTGCACGTGGCCCCAAGCAGCCCAAGGCCAGCACACATGAAGGCCATCGGATGAAGGCCAACCCAGCCTGGGCCATGATTGCTTCATGCTCACGCCCTGTCTGTGGGAAACTAAATTCCGACAGAAGGCCCAAAGACAGCTTCTGATTCTGGCAGCCAGAAAGGGGCTATCGTGCCTGCCAGCAGTCTGGCAGCACCCCCACCCATGCAACTTCTGTGTCCCTGACCATTGGCCTGAAGGCCTGCGGACTTTTGGGAGAGCCTCAGCACGAGGCAAGGTGCGGAAGCCCTTGTAAAGGCCAAACTCGATTGGGGGCTAGGATAACATGGCAAGCATAGTACAACCGTGAGGCCCTCCACTGGTGCGTTTAATCGTTGGCTGCAGAGGTTCCAGCATTACCCCAATGATAAACCCTAGCAGAGGGCGCCCCTGGCACCGTGTCTGAAGATAACATAACATAAGCACTCTCAGATAAGCTGCCTCGCTCTTGAAAATCCCAGAACATTTGATCCGGGATTGTTTCCCTGAGGTCTGGACGCTCCCCCCATGGCCCGGCCTGGTGAAACTTGTTGCAGGGAGGAAGAATGACAACACTAATTCGAGTGACTGTTAATCTGATAATTACGTGTCATAGCGTTCTGCCACGAGGCATGGGCTTGGTGTTAAGAATTTTTCGGAGCTCTGTTGACATGACGGGACCAAGGCAAAAATTAACGGCGTCGACACATAAGCCCCTGATGCGTCGAAACCTTCAAATCCTTTTACGCGGGATGCGGGAGCAAGGTTCGGTCAAATCAGCTCTCTTACCACTCTAAATTCCAACCAATTCGAGGCAGGTGCCTCAAATCCTGAGAGCCTAATGCCTGAGCCCTCGCGCGCCATTATTTGCATATACAACGTGACACGCTACCAGTTGCAATCTGCAGCCCAGTCACTTCGTTGTTGCTGCGCCCCCGTGCGGGGCGGCAGCCGGCCGCTGCAGAGCCAGTGGCAAGCAAGGAAAATGGAGATCACAAGTGGCAAGGCTTTGTTGCGTACGCCAAGTCAGTGAATGCCACTGGTGACAGGGGTAGGACTAGTAGTGGTGAAAGAAGCAGCAGCGGGAAAACCAGCACTAGTACTGGTAGTTGTCGCGGTGGTGGCAGTGGCAGTATTGGGGGTAGTGGCGGCATTGGCGACAGGGCTGGTGTTGTTGTTGGCAATACCTGCCCCAGTCCACGACAAGCGCTACCGTCAAAAAGCATCCAAGTATCTCAGGTCTTAGGCATGTGCCTTCGACCAGGTGTGAAGAGGCAATTACAGTAGAAAACAACCACAAGGCAAATCATCCAAGGAAGAGCAGTGGCAAGCATAATCGTCAAGCTAAGCTATCAATAGGGGTCTGACCCCGACACTTTTCAAGTGCTGGGGGCCTGGATCACGAGTTCGCAACGCCCCTCACTTGAACATTTGTGTTTGAGTTAAGTTACTAGGCCAGAACCAGTCGAATCGAACAACTGAACACCCTCAAAAGACATCGGCTCGACCTCAGCTGCACCCAACTGTATCTTTCGGCTGGTCGCTGGAAGGGTGCCCGGTGTTGCACACACGGCTCCAAACCAATCGAATGTTCCGCCGAAGCAGCTACGACGCCTTCAGCACTTTGTCAACAAGTTGTTACTCAATCAGCTGATAGCATCCGCGTGCAACTTGAAACGAATGTCGATAAACCCATCTCTACAAAACAACTGACACAACACTACACTTGCTTCCCCATAGTCTGCCCAGACTCCAGACAAACTCTTACAAGAAAAGCTCAGCCTGGCGCTTGCGTAGGGTGTAGCCACTTCGTCACGCGGAAAGTGCATCAACAAACCCCGTGCGGTGTTTCGGGTTGAGATGCTGTTCGCATGTTTAATTGGACGTACTTCAACAACAGGTGGACTGTAGACGGTACACGGTGGAATGCAAGATCTAGGGAGGGATCCTGTGTCCCTACGGACAATCTTTGTATGCCACGTCTCTAGGCTGGGTCTCGCCTGGCAATACTGAACCACTCTCATCATCATCCCAAACGCAAGGCATTCCTGCTGTATCTAGGCAGCAACCTCCCCCAAACCCCTGTGCCTGAGAGACTTTGCTCACTTCTGGCTGCTGTTTCGCAGCATTGGATGGGATCAGATGGATCTGCGCCTTTTACTTCTGCGCTCCATTTCGTAGCTCTGACGGATCTTGCTCGTGAAGCTTGGGTCTAACGAGACACACCCAAGCCTTCACGCCATGCTCGCATTCAAACGAGAACTTCCAGCACTACGCGGCTAGTGCCAAGATCAACCCCTTGCTGCCAGGATACTCGTGAATCAATGAAGCTGGCCCAAGACCGCACCATATTTTGATAATCTTACCGGTGCAATGACTTCTCCGTGACCCACGACAAGGACATTACACAAAATCAAGCCCTCTATGGTTGCGGAGTGTTGCTTTTGGTTTTTGCGTTAGTCTCTCTTCCACGTCTCTTGATTCATCTGAGCCCACCCTGTTCCCACGATCTACTCGCTCTAACGGATGCTGCCGGCCTCGGAATTGTTGGATTTGGAAGCTAGATCTACAAATTCCCATTCGGCAACCTGCTCTGCTGGTGCACCTCCACCTCCACCACTTCCACCACCTCCAACCGCCAACTCCTCCACCACCACAACCAGCACCAGCACTAGCACCAGCAAAAGTACCATCATCATCATCAGCGCCATCATCATCGTCGTCTTCATCATCATCATCCATCACCTCAGCCGTGACATGATCAGCATCACCACAACAACTTATACCACTTTTGCTTCTCAGCCTTGTTCTAGGCTGTTCCTATAGTTCAGGAGCTTAGGAAGCTGCACTCTAGGCTGGAGGCAAGATGTTGACTGAAGTGCTGAGTCAAGTCTAGACATGACTTCGAACCATTTCCCGTCCCGAACAAAATCTAGGATCCATCAAGATGGCCATTTGCTGAGACTTCCATATATTCCATCAAAATTGCGCGAGCTTCACGTTTGACCGAAGCTTCATGCACAGTGTCTGCCGCAAACACAATTCCTCGACCTGTCCTCGACCTGTTTTGAGCCCTCTCCGACCCGATCCAGAAGGCATCACACTTGAGAAAAAGCACCTCTAATATCTCAAGCCATGACCCAGCCTGGAGTTGGCGGCTATCATCGTGAGATCAGGAGATCGTACACTTAGAGTGTGGGATTAGGATTTTGGAACACCATTTTTGTCCTGCGACGCATCTTTCAGCGAAGGGAATGAGACTGCACAGGAGAATCTCGCATGTCCCGCACTCCCTGTTTTGCTGAAAGCAATGGATGCCAGCTTGCTGCCGTACAAGCAGCTTCAGTCATGACATCACAGGCGCAAGCAAAATTTTGCCCAGCGAGGTCGTGCATTTTGCAGGCATGCTGAGACAAGTGCTGGCTACCTGATCATGACATCCTGCATGACCTTGATTCCATATAGGACAGCGGTCGTTGCAGAGGGTTCTGCTGGTTACACTGGTAACAATATCAGCTTGATCATCGGGAAAGCTCCCGTGGCTGCATCAAGGTCGTTCTATCAAGGTCAATCTCTACGGCTTTGGCAGATCAAGACATCAAACCAAAGAGTATGCACGGAAAAGACTTCTAGGCACCTTCTGCCTACGACAGTATAATCTCTCAGAGTGTTGGCGCTCCCCACAACTGGCACAGTTCTCTTGCAAACTGCTGCCAGAGTCGGGCATTTATTGAAGATGCTCCCCAGCCTTCCAGCACCAAGACAAGCAGACGAGTGTCTGCCTAAAACGCTGCAAAGGTGCAAAATTTTGCAACCTTGTCAACCAAGTTTCGGATGAATGCACTGCTGCTTGCGGACCGCGGTCACGGCAGAAGTTGTAGCCAGTTGCTGACTCCACGATCTGGTGCATGATCAACGTCAGAGGCTTCGGATTATGCCTGCTGGCAGCTGCAAGGCGGCACAGAAGTCATTGGTCGCTGCTGTCCCGTGCTCCAGCATGGCCACAACCCCTCTCAGCAATTTCAATGAATGGAGCGATCTCAATTTGCTGGAGACGCTTCCTCAACAGCCCGGCGACGTTCGCCGCATGCCTTGACCGCCTCGCCCAGTCCTTGCCCTAGACATAGACGAAGTTCGTGAGCCAGCCGCATGCAGCTGCACAAGGGCTCGAACGGAGGACTTCAGCCTACGTCGTGGACTTCATCCTTCAACGTCTGCGTGTACCTTGCTGGATACGGCTCATGGCGTGTTCTGATAAATGATCAATGCACGATAGACCATACGCCTCGCATGCATCACTCTATCTATGCATTTAAAATGTGTAGCCCCGAAGCTGGACTTTCCCTGGTTGTAGATGCTGCTTCAAATTGCAAGGGCCTGCTTCTTTTGGGGGACCATAGTCTCTAGATGTGTCACCAACGCATCAAGGTCTTCAGCAATCTACATGCGGAGTCCACGAAGGAGCCGTTTATGCAGTGACCTTCCTATGTGACAAGCCTGCACGCATTGTCAGTCAGAGGCACCTGAAGCCTTGGCGAGCAAAGCTGTCACGCGCGACGTGTAGGGGGCGTAGGTCCTCCTTCACGTCTGAAAGATCGGGTTCGTAGAAATAGCGCCCAACATGCTAGATATTCTTCTACCTTCTCTGGACTCCCTAGACGTGTCTTTGTCTGTGAAACCTGGGTATGGCGGAGCAAAGGCCAGAGTGGATTCCAATGGTTTCCGAGCTTTCGAGACATCCTGTTCCCATGATAACTTTTGGAGTTGTTCACAGTCATGCCTGGCACCCTCGCGGATCGCAGTTGAGAGTTGGGGGCTGGCCCGCGCTATCTGAAAGACACTCTGGAAACACCGACTGGCCGAGCACAAGAACTCCAATGCTTGAGCATCCAAATAAGGGTGTACATGAGCACCTGTCCCTCTGCAAAATCTCAAACTGAAGCTTCTAAACTCCACACATTTAAGAAGTTCTAACCAAATGAGCCACATGCAAAACAAGTGATGCATTGCCCTCTGCAGGCTAATAATGGACATGAACAACAAAAAGTTGCAACTTCATACACTATTATGCACGCTCTGGCACGAGGCTGGACACCACAGAGGTCACAATTCGGGTGGACACTCCAGCCACCAGAAATTCTGGTCCGTGGACTATCTGGGGTGTGAGGGACCCCTCCAGAGATGTTAGAGCCCAACGTGACACTAGGATACAACGAAAGATGGAGGCAAGGCCGGAAAAGCCATCCAAAGCCAAGACCCCATGCGGACACCGTCTCTGCACTCCTCCTCAGGATCGGAAGATCCCAACTCGGCCAACGCCTCCAGAGGCTTCTCGTTCGTAGCGACGATGGCATCTAGGGCCTGACTAAATCGCATCTTTAAGAGCTTCTTAAACCTAGCTCGACCGTCTGGGAGTTTGTCACGACATGCAATGCGAGCAACCAACTTGGATTCATAGTCTTAAGACGTAACAGTACAAAGCCAGTGCTGTGAGATTGCCTGCGTCATCAGCAATATCGGCAGCACATGGCAGACTGCCAGTTGCAGCATAATATTTAGAAAACAGCCGCCAGCAACCAAAAAATCCAACACTTAGAATTCTGACCATATTGCTGCCTGTGGACTCTTGCTCAAACAAGCATCAATGAAAATTGGATAATGTCAACCATGTTCAGAGCTTGCCCTGATTCCTGTGAACTAGCTTTACTTGCAAATTCCAAATTCTGTAATTACCTTGCAGTCCTAGGGATGCACAGGGAACATCAAGAGGTTTTGACTTAGGCTTCTCCTGAACAAAACTTGTGTGGGCAGGGAAGGCATCCTCTTGCCGATGGCCTTGCGTGTCACATTTTGGTATCCACATAACAAGGAACCCGCGGCACATGGGAACCCAGGCTTCAAGTTGGCTAATTTGAGCACATGTGTCATCCCGTGGCCCTTTGAAGACTCCTCAATGCCAATTCTTCCGTGACTGATCTCCATGACCTCCCAAACGAGCACAGGCCTCCTCCATCTGGGGCCAGGCCTCTCGAAAGAAGTCCTGAATCGCTTTTTTGTTCATCCGGCTTCTAGAATTTCAAGCACTACTTGGGAATTCACAGAAAGTCAAATGTTTGGCTGTACTAGCTCATGCCAACTTTTTACAGCGGCAGGACATGCCCTAAACGTGTCATTTCCTAAACCGCAATGGCACAGGCCGTGCCAAGAAGAATATGGAAATCCTCATCATATTGCAGTTATCAGAATCATCACCACCAGCAATACCCTCAACACCACCATCAGGAAATAGGGTGATAGTGGTACCCACACACGTGATTACAATACGAATGACAATGTCAAGGAGCATCTCAGCAGTCATGCTTATGAAGCAATGCCAGCTTGGATCACGGCAAGGCAGGACTCAACAGATAATGCAAGCGCAGGAGAGCGCAAGCGCTCTTGTGCATTGACGGAGAAACTCAAGAGCCAAAGTTCCTAAAACAACAATAGAAGAAAGGTTGTTGAAATTGTGTCCCTTCCATTGTTGCCATTTTAGGAAGGGCCCTCATGTGTGGTTCTTTTAAAAAGGGCTGCAACATTGACCGGCAACTATTAATCAGCTTGCCTGCTGCCGCGGAGGCTCTGGCCAGATGCAAGATTCCCGCCAGGCGCCTCGCCGAGGTTCACCAGCAGAGCTCGCAATCAGCGGGAGGCCTGCGGAGCGGTCTTTTTACAGCTTCCGACAGGGAGGGTTTTAACTAGCTCGGGCCTCAGAGGATCATTCAAGCCCAGTTGTCAAAGGGGGCCGTGTGATGGGGTCGTGATAAGCATCAATTTAGTTCTTTCCTTGGCTGCACAAACAGCAGTTGCTGTTCTGCAGGATGGCAACGGCGAATAGGGTTCAACGAAGAGCGTCTGACAAGAAACACAGACAGACAGCTTGAAGCATGAAACTAAAGCAAGTCAGCAAAGCAAACGGGGCTCCAACTTCTGCATCCTCCATGGAGTCAGCTTGGCAAGAAACTGAAGCTACAACAACGCTAACGCTGAAAAGGCTATGCTTGTCGTTGCGCAGTACAATGGCCTTCAGGGAGACATGTTTGCAGTTCTCTCTCTGATGTATGCCTCGACGACACAACGTTGCTAGCGGTCCTTCAAATGTGCATTCAGCCTCTCCCTGGCTCCAGACCTAGAAAACACATCGAAGAAGTCTAATGGAAAGAACCCCTCCTAGCAACCCAGCCTGGGCCCGCGCTGCGGAGGTTCCGGTTGGCAGCGGCAACGGCTCGCTGGAACCTTGGCCAGCAAGATCTTTTCTGTTGAGGGAGAATGCCTGGGCAGCTCAAAGGTAGAGGACTGTCTCATCAAGAGCACAACCGGCGCAACTACTCACAGCGGGTTAATCTCAGTCGAGCAACAATTCCACCTTGCCCTTCTTTGATGGCTCCTCTCTTGAAATTACATGTCCCTCACGCCAATCCGGGTAAGTTCCCTTCAAAACTATTTCCTCTGGTTGACCCTCACTTGTTCAACCCGACATAGTCTTGACAGTCTCTTCGGCAGCATCAATGAGCTTATCCATCATCCACCCTAGTGGATGGCCCAGCGCCGCATTGCGTCTAGCAGGCCCTCAGCAGCTTTGCTGCTCTACCCGTGCTTCCTTGCTGTGTGTCCTTGATCCTCATGGTACTCTGGCCGGCAGCAGTCTTGAAGCGCAGATTCCTGGGCTCTCTCCGCTGGCTTGCAAAAGAAGTGCAGTTATCTACAAAGGTGTTGCACAGGATGGCGTGGGGATCGCATGACACCTTGTCGCTTAGGTCACCACGACTAACAAACAACATGGCTCTCTTCAGGATCCCATCAGCACAGCCAAACTTGAGCTCATGCAAAATGATGATGCTGCCATTGCCTTTTCTATATATATATATATCTCTCTCTCTCTCTCTGTGTAATCATATGTATGTATGACAGGATCTCTCACGGCCTTCTGTCCGCAGCGACGACTTTGCCGTGTCTCTGGCTGCACTTCAACCCTGCTTTTACACCTCCACTCTCAACAAGTGCGGCGGCAATGGTTTGGCCTGAACCTTGGATTGGGCAGTCTGGACCTTTGAACTTGTGCTCCCTTGCTGACAAGGCGACTTCTGGTGTCGGAGCCACACAGCCAGCTGGCTGATGTCCTGCATCGTCAAGCCTTGGGATTCACCAACTCGAAATGCAGCTGAAGTGCTTTTTGAACAGTTGCTGGAGTCTTTGCTCTGAGTATCTCGCAGAAGCTCTTGCAGCTTGAACCCTTCACTGCACAAGAGTGAGCTTGGATGTTCAAAACTTCCCATGAACGAAGGAAGGCTTAAAGCTTGGAAGCAATCGTCTGGTCTATACATGAATGCCAGCATGCCAGGCAGCATGCGATTATCCGGCGCCAAACCGCTTGTCCCACCTTCCAAAACAACATCGCCAGAAGCACTCGACGCGCTCTGATGACTCTTACACTTGTACACGTCACCACTGCCGCCACCAGCATCACCACAACTGCCACAGCCAGCACCAATACAAGCACCAACAGGAGCCTGCATCCTCACAAGGAATTAACAATCCCCAGTGGGGCTTCCATGCTATGAGTCCAGGGAGGAAGACTACTGGAGAAAACAATGACAGGCGCGTGCCTCCCGCGTGGTCTTTGCAGGAGGTGTTGGTTCTGGTGCCTCGACGTTGTCAGCCACAACCTAAGGTCCCACCAAGAATCTACCCAGCCCTCCCTGGAGTCCTTATGACTTGCACCATGATCTATTTTGGTTTGGAGGCAGGGCAACATGAAACTCCGACTTGTACACCACTCCGCCATGCTAAGAAAAGCTTGCCCTGCCCGACCTACGCACACACACAATGCTGCGCCTGATACTCTGTAGTGAGTCAGGTGGATATCGCTGCCCAAGACGCGGGCATCACGCCTTGCAGCCAAGCATCCTCGTTTGACGCGCCCTCAGCACTCCTGCACAGTCTTCAAAGAAGCTTCCAACCAAGGGCATTAAAGTCCGCCAGTGCCAGCGCCGGGATTACTTCGTTGCTGGTACCTGCCTTTGATGTGCCTGTTGCTGAGCTAGAGGTCTTAAGGAAACCTCTTGAGCTGCACATGCCCTCCTCTCAGGGAGGTGGATCGGCCGCGTCCAGCTGCATTCAGGGCTCTCGCACAGCCGCAGCAACTTGGTCACCATGGCCTGCATTGCCTTGGTGCCGTAGTGACAGCGGTTTTAGTCGTTCTCATGATTCCGGATTTCTGGCAATGCTATCATCTTACATGGTACGATTAACAGTTGAAATCCTCCACCAGCCCCCAAATAAAGATCTTAGGACCTATCTGAGGTTGGAACTATGGGCTCCTAGTACGTACGGAGCCTGCATCTTGCAACCCTTACATACAAATAGTGAACCTTATAAATCATATCAACCCAATTAGGGCCCATCGTTGGGACCCAGGAAACAGACAGGGGCCCATATTAGGGGCTGGAGGTCAGGACCCTAGAAACTATGGAGGTTGGCTATACGGAAGGTCTCAAGGCCATGCAGGATTCTGCCCCAAAACAATATTATGTTTTTGAAAGCATGTACACGCTATGTTCACATGATACACAGTTCTAAAATCAAGAGACCTCTCTCTTCTGGGACCCTGACTCTGCGGCACTAAACGTTGCCTGCCGTGTGGATAACAAACCCACCCCCCGCCCCCCAACAAGAACGAATTCTGCCGGGCTGAAGTCTGTGCAGAACCGGGGCCCTGCCATGTTGAGAGACATCCAAATCTCTGGGACGTCCAAGTGGCGTCCCAAGGCTCTTTGGAGGATAGGGATGCTTGCTCCCGGATGCCTGATGACGCACTATGTGCCTATGGGTGATGTCTTATCTGAAACCTCGATGTCTTCAAAACGTGCCCGTTCAAGCTGAAAGGTTTCTCTGGTTCAGGTTGCAGGCCACTACTTCTCAGTGATGACCTTATTTGTAACGACATTGGGAAAGTCACACATGGTGCACTTGAATTTGTAGCCAATTCAGACTAACTCTGATTTCATGAACCTTGAAGCAAGCCCTTCAAACCGGGCCTAAGCGCTCGCCAAGGGATCCTGCCTCACAAGCAGGCAGGCCTACTTCATGCTGACTGCGGCTTCAGGACTGCCACTTTTGTGCACGCATCTCTGGAACCGATTGCACTCGAAGGCATGATGTGGAAGCTCAATGACTGCATGAATTAATGGATTCAACTATGGAGGTCAACGGATGCAGGCAGTAGGAAGGAGGCCCAGCAAAGAAACAAGACACAAACAGATGGAGCGAGGCCTAGAACACGTAAATCCTTAACACTGTCTGAAGCTACAGTAACTGCCCTAAGGGCATCAGCAGACTATACGTGTGGCCAAGACTTCCCTGTCCACAACTCATGCTCGGGTCTTGAACATGAAGTGCTGCTGACTGGGAATGAAACTTATACTTTCCATCCGGAAGCACCAGCCCTGAACTTGCCCTTTGGATCACAGCTTCATCTACTCGATGTCTCAAAAAAAAATGAGAGAAAGTAGCGAATACCCCATGCTTGCCTGGGGATGCGGAACAGGCCTTTCTTCAGCTGGTGGCATCCTTGGCTGAAGCCGCACCACAACACTCCATCCAGACCTTCTGTCGAGAACCTCAAAACCCCACACGAATAACAAGGCGATGCTCCAGAACCAGGGTGTGTGACCAAAGCCTTTGGAGAGATAGAGGTAGACATCAAACTGTAGACCTGCACCCAAGAGGTTGCACCTGTTCTCGGAACAGCTGAAGCCTTCTCAAGAGAGATGCCCGCAGCCCCCGGACGGGCCCGCAATCTTGTTTTCCACTGTCCAGATGCCAGCCAGTACAAATTCTTATGTAAGGACCCTGCAGCAGGTGTCTCCGTGTAAGAAGACTTCAACAACGCGCCGAGATACTAACATGAACGATGTGAAGCCCTCATACTAGTACAGAATGTGTATCTCTGCTTGAATCACTCCTCAACAGCACCTGGAGAGTCCAACGTCTCCACCTGAAAGATGAAGGAACCTCGAGTTGAAGGAACCTAACACAACATTGAAATCCCTGCCCCATCCATGATGCGTGCCTTCATTAGGCCAAGGCGGCGCTTCCCAAAGCCTGGCATGAGGCAAGGATGCGTAGGCCTCGGACGTGAAGCCGGAGGCATCCTCCACGGCAACACCCAGGGTAGTCTTCGGGTGTTGTGCGACAAGAGCAAATTTCAAGAAGCCAAACGCATGCGCAGAAGAATTCCGTAGCACTGTAAAGAAGGCATGCAGTCTTCAGCGACAACATTCACATGCGTATCATGCGTAGCTCAGGCAACCTAGAATGGATTGATGACAAGCTTGCTGTCCAAAACCCCCGAGGCCCATAGAGATGTCCCACCTTCCTTGACTGATCCTCTGTCAAACGAGCCCTGAAGCCGCTCCAAGCTCTCAAGCTCTCAAGCTCTTGGGCTTGTCCTCCACGTCGCAGGGTGTGGCGCAGTGGAGGATGCCCACGCGGGCCAGGGCTCGCAGGATCACCTGGACCTGTGCAGGGTCTGAAACTCATGCACACCACGGATTAAAAGCTACATCTGGCTCGCGACCAACTTGCAGAACGTTCAGGCTTATTTCGTCTTTTGCGACTCTGGAAGTTGGTGTAGAACGCACTGCGCGACTCTGGCTCCGAACACCTTGCCCCTCATATGCAAGCGATGAATTCGAAGCATGTCAAAAGAGCCACCATGACACAAAAGTCGATTCACATGTTTCGGCCACACACACACTGCCCCGATCCCAAAATCACTCGCAGCCACTTAGACTCTGGACCACTCTGGTGCTGCGGGCGACACTCATGCCCGCGCATTCATCGTGGTGCTGAAGCCTCCTGGCGTTTGCTGCTGTGAGAGCTTGCCAGAGAGGCCCTAACAAATCGCGTTCTCATGCAGGGGCAGGGAATTGACACGTTCCTCTCTTGCAACCTTAATTGTTGTTTACTCGGACCTACTTGCTGCCTGTCTCTGCCGAGAGATTTGCCACTAAAAGTCCCCAGCGTAGCATGCTAAGATGATGAGGTTGAACAGGTTGGAGAAGAAATTCTCAACAATAGCATCCTTGTATGAGTAGACCCTTGTCCTGGTGCTATGGGCGTGTGCCAAGGTGACCAGGCTGGACACGGCCTTAGATGCGGCACTCACAAATTAGAGCTCAAGGGCACCGGACACACCAAGATGCAAAATGAAATTGCTCAGAAGACTTGTGTGTTTTCGCCGAGATAAACCACTTCAAAACCAACAGGAGAACCGCACCACGAGGCATTGAACAAAAAACCGCACAACGACAGCGACGACGACGACGACGACGACGACGACGACGACGACGACGACGACGAGGATGACGACGACGAGGGCAGTAACCGGAATCATAACGCCCGCAACAGCAACAACGGCGGCAACTGCAGAACCAAGCAACAGAAGGCAACTGCTGCCAATTGCTCCCATTTCTCCTTATCCAGCGTGACAGGGTCAAAACAATATACACAACTCTGAACGCAACTTAGATGATGCTGCACACGCTGTAATTGCCCTTGCCTCTCGGATAGTCTTGTTTGTCGATCTTGCTGTCGTCACCACTCATGTGCTTGAATGATAACAACTACATAACTGATGTAAGGATGATGATGATGATGATGATGATGATAACAATGGTGGCGAAAGTCCTGTGGTTGCTCTGCGTATTGCGGAGTGGAATCTGAGCGATGATATTTCAAAAGATGCTTCTTCACTGGAACTCTGCCCTTGATCACTGTAGTTCAGTGGTCTCTCACGGACACGGAGGCACCTGGAGGCCCACGAAGCGCGGAGTCTCGCAGAAAGCCCAGCCATGTGGAAGCGGGGCCGCATTCCTTGCCAGCAACTGTGTACGCAGATGGGCCAATAGCATTTTGGATTTTAGGCCAATTCTTCAGAAGCTCGCAGATATGTAAAAAATTTGGCTTCAATGCAATTATTGAAAGCTCAAATGCGAAGGATATGGATCGTCCTAAAGCTGCTCAGCTAAGGCCTGGAAGAATGGATCCCGCTTCAACAAAGACCTAGAAGGTCAGATGGTGGATTCTGTAGGCTACAGCACATCTAGGAGTTTATACCATGGGAGTGCAAGCTTCGGTGTTTATGGACGACATCCATAAGAAAGCTGAATGCTACCTCGCATCACTCCCATCACCGCTTGCTCGCAAGGGCCAGACTATCGTATCCCCCACTGAGTACTTCCATCATGGCTTTCTCATCTCAAGCAACCAAGACTAGACCAGGCGCAGATATGCCAGGACCTGGCGAGCGCGCCTCGTGACCTGCATCTCGTTCAGGCATGCAAGGAAGTAACACCGACCTATCCCGTCCGACTTTCATTGGATGAAGGGTGAGTTCGAGCGCTGGGCAAAATGATCATGCTAGGGCAATTGCAGCTGGGCAATATTCAGGAATGAATTTCCCGGGCAAACGCTTGAAGCTGCCGGGCGCTCTTTGCAGGAAACATGAAGGATTCCGGTCAACTACAACTTGGGAAGCTGACTCCAGGTCAAACATAGAGTAGCAAGGCCTTTCGCGACAATAACCGCAAAACCTGTACGGAAAATCGCAGGCAGGCCCACTGAACTTTGACACAGAGACGCGCACCAGGCACATTGCCTGCGCAATGAAAGCAACAAAGGAAAACAAAGTGCAGGCCGGGGGCCGTCAGATGTGCCGCAAGCTCCGGCTCCCCCGCTGCCAGTGCGTCGAACACTGCCTGGTCCTCTTCAAGGTAATGTGCCCCTGCCTAAACTAGGTAAGCACGGCCTCTACCCGATACTGGGTCAGATCAATCCAGTCTTACACAACCCATTGCTGCCTTCCGGACAAGGTTGACAAGGATTTGCAAGAGTTGGCTTGCCTCCGGTACGTTCGTCATGTCACCAAGGTTATCGTCGCCCAAGAGGAGGTCCGTGTCATAATCTCCCTCCTGCCTTAGCACGACTGCAGGCGCCAGCCTAGATTCCAGCCAAACCAAGACTTATCTTCTGTAACGACTTTTTGGCGTTGAATGCAGGCTCAAAGGTCTACAGAAGGTGTGCTTGACGGTTCCATTGAAAACACCAATTCACTGCAACCGCAGAACGGACGGCCTTTAGATCGGACTTGCTCTGTAGGTGTCACCTGAAATATGCCGGTGTCCTCAAGGCTCAAGAGGCAACGCATTTGACGAACACTTACTGTGATCTTGTGCATGAAGCCGGATTTTATCAGTTGTTGACCCTGATGCCGAAACTGCCAGAACGCCAAAGACTCAATGATAGGCCACCAAATTCTACGGAAACATCCTTCTGTGTATCAATTACTCGCGAATAGTAAAGAAAGGAGATGTCCACTGAGCAGAATGTGTTCATGGAGGTATCTGCCACCAGTCTGCTTGAGGCTCAAAAATGTATGTGTGGCTCAGATGATACAAGCTTGTTGCATGCCCTCTGGCTCGGAATATTACTTTCAAAAGAAGTCTTCGTGTTCACCATCCTGCATTATGTTCTTTTTTCAAAAGCTGCGCTCCTGCTTTTGGTCAGCTACAGTCCTCATGCAATGGTGACTCCTGAGAAGCCGTGATGAAGACGACACTTAAATTCCACACCGTTACCCTTCAGCTTATCGTTTATGGCTGCTTGCCTTGTCCATCAAGATCATTGAGCCTTCCCTTGCTATCAACATGCGGTCACATTTCAGATCACCACCTCAATCGCGATTCTGATCGTGACTGTCAATGCTAATGCTAATCTTGATAAAGTCACCAAAGCTGCTACGACTGCTGTCGTTTATGGACAAACCCATGGCCCATAATTCATCATCACAAAAATCAAGCCCACCAACTAGGCTTCGGACAGAAAAAAAAGTGTCTTTCAGTCCCAAGCTCACAGCATGTTTTCGCCGCCATAGCGCATCTAGGCCCTCAGGCTCAGGGTCCGGCAGAGGCCTTAAATACAGTGACCATCCTCCCAACAGGGGTTAATCAGGGGTTACATAGGGTTTATAGGGGATATATAGGGGTGACAGAACAACAAAGTGATCGTGCAAACGGTCATAGCACCAAGCATAACAGCAAGAGCGAACGTCATAGGAGTAGCCGAGGATCACAATACTCATGCACACGTACTGGAAGAAAGGCAGAGAAACAGCGATCTTTCCCGCTAGCTTGTTTAATGTTCTTGGAGCACTATGACAACCAAAGAACGCACTAGTGGCCCAGTTTGGTCCTCAAGAAACTAAATCACCATGATCGTCTCAGACAATAAGCGTCACGCTTCAAAACCCAACCAAATTCTCCATCTTCTTGGACTCCAGACATGCCCTGATCTCTGAACCCAGCACAAACAAGTGTTTGGGCTGAGCGGCTTGAAGTAAACCAGCCCACACCGATCGAGAATTGCACAGAGAGCTGTGCTCTCGCATTCGATCCTTGGCCCGAATGAGATGCAGTCTGTAATTGTACTCCTAGGAGACCGGGACCGGTAAAACAAAAGCGCTACTTGATGCGCTTGGCAAAGCGAGTGCGGATCCCCTTCTCCGAGCTGTCATGTCCTGGTCTACCCCCACACTAGCAGTACCCGCACTGAAGCGCCAAGAATAGACTCCCCGTGTTCAGCTTCAAGCTTCGGGCATCCTAAGTCATAAGCTGGAGAATTCTTAAAACCTATTGCTTGGATTGAAATATAGCCGAGATCAAAAGCCTTGAACCCAGTCAGCTGAGCATCCATTGCAAGGAACTTTGAGCTAACTCCACATCCACCGACTTGGCCTCCGTAAGCTACAAAAGGCTTGGCATCATAGGCTTTCAGGTTGTTGGTGTCACGGGGGATGCACTTGATTCCTGTTGCAAGTCCGGCCAGATGCTGCCTTTCAAAACACGAGTAGTGCAGACGAGCCCATCGTAGACTCTCGGTATGGCACGAAATCGCAACCCCTAGACTGGGAGATGGGGGCATGCCTGCACCTCTACATGTCTGCGCTTTGTCGAAGATGCAACCAGTGCCAAGGTACCTCAGCCATGGAAACAGCAGCTTCTTCGAACTGTGGATTGGCGGCGCTTGGGTCATCGCAGTTCAGCAAAGCACACGAAACAAAAACAACGCATAGGCTAAAAGCACAGCAAGCGTCTCGGCTCCTCGAGTCTCCTTGCAAGAATTTGACAGGTGAGTGTCGGGAAGGATCACTTGTAACTTGTTGTAACTTGAAGGATGACATCAACCGCTGCGTCCAGCGGCCATGGTTACTGCTGCAGGTTTGCTTCCTGGGTTGCGTGGGATTCAAGCAAGGGTGCGCGCATAGCAGATTTGAGAAAGTGCTCTATCCAACATCCTCATCATGATGCCAACCCACCGTGGCAAAGCAAATCATAGCCGTTGCGCTGTCACAGCTCTTTTCAGGAGTAGTGGCGGGTTTTCCAACCTTCTGCGTGGCAGGAAGAGGATCAGCAGCTGTAGCAGCAGCCCAGCTATTAGCAAGAAAAGGCCTACTCCAGACCCAGAACAACCGCAGATGCTGCAGATTCGAGCCCCACACATCCCCACACCAAAGCAGGACGTCCTTGTCGTCGAGGCTCCAGGCGCCTGAACGGAAATAAGTATAAAGTGACTCCCTCGCAAGTAGTGTTATCAGGAGTTAGCCCCTGGAGATGTTTGACACCCGGCTGAGGTACATTGAGCCCTTTCCAACCGCTTCATCCGTGTACTCATGAGGCATGTACTTTCAGGGCAGTGGATTTAGCTCATAGGCAGCTGCGATCCCATAAACTCAGATTTGTGTGTCAAATCTACCTCCTGTGTGAAGCCTGAACGTTCCTCAGACGCAGACCCTAGAACCACAGCTCCTCCCTACGACCTACACACTTCAAGAGCATGTACAAAACTCTTCTCATGTCAAAGGCATCCTGCAGCCAGCATCCGCGGAAGGATGGGCCGTCGTCCATAAAGGCTACGAGAGCGGAGCCGCGTCCTAACATTAGAGATTAAGGGGCGGAAGAGCTTAGGATTACAGATTAAGTGTAGGAATGCAGCTGGAGGCAGTGCGTTTTGGGAACTGACTGTTTAAGTTACCGGACAGGACTTGGATGGATGCAAGATAAGTAGGGTTGGAGCGGCGAGGCATGAGCTTGCTGATAGGTCAACCCACTTCGCCTGACTCTGGCTGACCTGTGGCCAAGAAGCGACTGTCAGCTGACATGGTGGCCACCAGAGACCCTGTACCTGCAAGCATCTGCATGGCCCAGATCATGCGCAGACTCTTAGCCACTGACACGACCACATGCCTCCCCATACGTGCTATGACAAAGAAGGACGAGAAATCTGGCTAAGTGACAGGCACCAGATACCCCAGCAACAAGTGTTCCACCCAAAAGCCTGAGCATGGGTGACAACACGAAACATGCTTCGTAAGAAGCCTGCTACGGCCATTCAAGCCAAGATACAGATTCCGGGCGCATCCAGGGAATAGTGCGTCGAGTACATGCTGGTGGTAATGTCCTAGGACACGTTGGCATCTGGGAATGTCCCAAAATTAGGGGTACCTTTTTTGGAGGCCCCCATTATAAGGATTGTAATTAAAGGGGTCCCCCTATTTATGGAAACTACCATCTAGACATGTCAGTCAGGCTTGGAGGCAGCGAGTTGGGAGATCTGCCGAAGGAACTTCAACTGTGCACGATGGTGGATGGGTTTGGCCCAGTCACTCCTTGAACGGCCCTCTTCGGGACTAGTATGGGCTGTTGTGCTCTCTGACAGGTCGGATTGAAAAAGCCTTCCCCAACCTCTGAAGTGTTCTGATCTAACGTCTTGGTTCTGCTGTATGGGAAGGGCGGGTATGGCTCGTGTCCTGGGCATCCTACACTCCCTAAACTCCAACCACATCTGTCGTAGCTCGGGATCAGGATTGTGTTGAAGATAGGTACAGGCAACCAGGCCAGGATTTCTTTGGCTGTTCTGGGAACTGATGGCTGCTTTCTCGCAAATACGTTCACTTCAGGCAAGTGGCTTTTTGATGCGCTCTTTTTGTCATGTTATGCCATGACATGTCGGGTTCTGCGTTCTGAATTCTGGAGCGACGTTGAACCTACTTAGGGCTTGCTTCCGCCCAACTCCGAACCCGCTTGCGGCTGGTTCACATCTCCCTCGGCCCAGCTGAACCCGACCAGAGCGCGGCCGCCCAAGCATGCAGCCTTGGAAAATGAGTCGGGGAGAAGTTGGGCACGTGCGCGTTTAGAGGGAAGCTCCCCCAGAACTAAGAAGTGTTTTCAAGATAGCTTATTTCAACGAGGTTCCATTGAATCTCAAGACACAAGCTTCTTGCAATTTGGCTGAGGCCTTGGCAGGAACCCAATTCGTAATCAAGAGTAGCAACCCTAGGAGCTGAGGACGGGTTTCGATTGTACTTAGAGGCTTCTGTGGAAGGCTGCTGTGAAGAAGACTCCTTCTAGCATTGGGAGTTCTGGGCCAGCGATACACCCATGGTCGATCGTCCTGCGTCTGCATCACTAAGAACTTCCTCACAACACCGCTGAAATTGTATCATGAGAGCGGCCACAAGTAGAATGCTCTCATGTACTTCAGTCATTCGCAATTACTAGCTATCATCACATCTAACTGATGAATCATCACACAAACATGACCGTGAAGACCTGCAGCGAAACCAGAACCACAAAACGTTGCGGCCCGAAGCTGCAAGTTCACAAATGTGACAAAACTATGCAAAACTACAGTGCGGTCGCAAGGTTTCTACGAGGTCGCGCGGCGAGATCAGAGAGCCAACTTTTTGTGGTTACCGAGAAACCCCAGACCTCTCCTGTGCTATAGATGCCAGCGTCCTTATCTGAAGCAGACACCCCACCCAAGTACCAGCACAGCGTCACTTTGAGCTTCATGACAGGAGCCCCGGGTGCTGCGTGGTTGCTTCGGGTTGCAACTACTTCTCCGTGTTGCCTACTACCTAAGGTGCCCCAAAGGCTTGAGTGAAGGACAGGCCATGAATGCAATTCAATATGCATGATCGAATATTCATGTAGATTCCTTGGTCAGGGCTCTGGCTCCCTGGAAACTTAGCTGCAGCTCCAGCTGCAGTCAGCCAATGCTCGCTACCTGTGCTGGTGAACCTGGGCCGGTGCAGATGAAGCAGTTCAAATTGGGGATCCTTCAATGCAGAATGGCACAGATTTCTTTGGCTTTGCTGTCTGTCCATTTATCCACAGTCGATTTCAAGGACAGGGATGTGAAGCGGCCAAGGTCTGCCCATGGTAAAAGATTTGAACTCAGCATGACGATGCTCAGGAGCTGAAGCTGGAAGTAGCGATTCTGAAGCGGGTCGCGATCGCTCGTCAGCGCAGCTGCGTCTGGGAGCCTCAGCTTTTGGCTCGGGAGAAGTTGTTTATTCCCAGTACTGTTTTTGACCTGTTGCCAAGCACTAGGCTCAGAGCAGGTTGCGAGCCCCAGGCGTCACTCTGAAGAGCGGGAAGTCAAGCTTGCAATTCCCTAGTTTGAATACTTGGCTCGACTACTTCTGACGTTTGAAGCTTGCACCGAGGCACATGAGCTGACCGAAGGGCCGCGTGGTGTTCCTGGCAATCACTCAGGCTACGACAGTAAAGGAATGCTGGCAAACAGCATCACACGCCAACACCCTCAACCCCATTTTGCATTGTTGCTGGCACAGATTTGGGTGGTGCAACCTGATGGCCATGTGTCCCTTGAAGGTAACAGCAGTATGAAGAAAACGCGTGGGGTGTCCAAATTGTTGCTCGTCATCACAGTGATGCAATCTTTCCCGCACCAACGATGCCGAAACCGCTCACCAGCTCAAAACTCCTCACCGAGGCCAAACCATTAGGAACCATGCACAGCACGCCACCCTGAATGGCAGCGCGCTTAGTTGTGTTTTTTTTCTGCGTACTTGTAACTTTTGCCGTTTTGGTGGAACTTGTTTGGTTGTGAACTTTTGTTGTTTGTTCCTGATTGCGCGGTTTCCTCAAAAACGACACCGAAACCGTGTTTACCTATATCTTTTGGCCTCAAAACTGCAAACACCGCGAACTACAGCATTTCAGGTCCTGCAAGGGCTGTGAACCTTGTAAACTTCAGCATTCGCCAAGGATTGGGTTTCAGGCTCGATCCTTCATTTCACATGCTACAGCTTGCAATTGCTGTGGGCACCAGCCAACTAAAAATTCAAGTTAACGATCAAAACAAATAGAAGGCGTGAAATATGTCTGTGGCTGTAGACAATGTAAAGTACAACATCTGGAAGGGCCTGAGTCAAGTGCTACAGCTTGCAGCAGCTTTTGCTGAATTGCGCAGTCTCAAGTTTGTGGGTTTTGGAACTTGGATTTTTCCCAATCTCCCTTAAGCACCAATATGATCTAAACACCCTAGACCCTAAACCTTCTCCCGGGGGGGTTGGGGATCACGGTTGCGTATTTAGGGTTTTGGGATTTCAGGGCTTAGGGTTTTGGTGGGTTTGGGGCTTTGAGGATACTGGGGTTTAGGGCTTTTAGTGTTGGAGGGTTTTAGGGTTTAGGTTCTTTAGGGCTTAAGCTTGCAGGTTTAGGGTTTTGAGGCCTTTTGGAGTTCCAGGGTTCAGGGTGTTTTGGGTTAAGGGCTTTTGCTTCAACACCCCTTCGCACCTTTGCCCCAGCGCCAGCCTAAACTAGAGGAGATTAGATTTAGGACTTTGACAGTTCAGAATGTCTAAGGTTTAGGGTTTGAATCGTTTACGGTTTTCAAGGTTTCTAGGGTTTGGGTTTTTTTGGGTTTGCGTTTTTTGGTTTAGAGGTTTCAGGGTTTGAGGTGTTTAAGGTTCAGTGCCTTTAGCGGTTGAAAGGATTAGGGCTTGAAAGTGTTTCTTGACGGATTCTACGGCTTGCAGTTTTTAGGGCTTAGGCTCTTTAAGGTTTAGGGTGTTTAGGGTTTAGGGTTTCAAGATTTAAGGTTTAAGGCTTTCAGGCTTTAAGGCTCTACGATGTACTGTCTTTAAGGCTTAGGCTTTCCATTATGCTGAGGGCTTAAAGTTTTTAGGGCTTAGGGTATTTAAGTGTTTTCGGGTCTAGGGTTCTTAAGGTTTTTGAGGTTTTGGGTTTCCAGTGCTTGGGGTCTTTTTGTTTAGGGTTTAAGGTTTCTAGGGTTTCGGGTTTAAGACTTTTGGGGGCTTGGGGCCCAAGCCTTCTAGGATTACGGTATTGCAATTTAGGGTTTCTAGGATTTTTGTAGGGTATTTAGTGTTTAGGGTATTTTTAGCTTTGAGGTTTTGGGGCTTTAGGGTTGCTAGGGCTTAGTGTTTTTCAGGGTTTGAAATTTTTGAGGTTTGGAATGTTTTTTGGTTTAGAATTTTTGGAATTGAAGGTGTTGACACGTTTTTGGGGGTTCAAGGTGTTTAGGGTGTTTTGGGGCTTGTTGGGCTTTAGCTGCTTTAGTGTTTAAGGTTTTTGGGTTGGCTTTTATAACGTTTTAGGGCTTAGGGTTGTAAGGGTTTTGGGCTTGTTGTTTAGGGCTCTTTAGGGTTTAGGCTTTTGAGGGGTCAGGGTTTCCAGGGTTTAGGGTTGTTAGGGTTGAAGGTTGGGTTTAGAGGTTTTAGGGTTCAGGGTTTCTAGGGTTTTTCAGTTTTTAAGGTTTCTAATGGTTTTAAGGTTTCAGGGTTAATGGCTTAGGGGGTTTTATGGCTTAGGTGTGTTTAGGGTCCAGGGATTTGGTGGTCTTTATAGAGGTTATGGGGTTTTATGGTTTAGGATGACGAGGGTTTAAGGGTTTAGGGGATTTGTTTTTGGCTGTTTTTGGCTTTAAGGTTTCTAGAGTTTACCGTTTCTAGGGTTGTTAGAGCAGGGCTTCGAAAGTTTTGAGGTTAAGCAATTCTAGGGTTCAGGGTTTTAGGCTTTAGGGCTTCAAGGGATTAGGGCTTTTAGGGCTTTAAGGTTCGTAGGGCTTTTAATGTGTAAGGCTGTTAGAGCTTCATAGGATTTCTACATTTTCTATGGCTTTTAAGGTTTCGGGTTGTTGGTGGCTTTTAGGTCCTTTAAGATTATTAGTGTTGAAAGCTTTTACTTTTGGAGAGTTTAGAGTTCTGGGATGTAGGGCAACGTAGGGTTTTACAGTTTTAGGTGTTTAGGGTTTCGGGCTTCGGGTCTTCAAAGTTTAGGGCGTTTAGGGCTTTTAAGCTTTAAGGTTTCTGGGATTACTGTTTTTTTTGTTTGAGGTGTGTAGGGCTTTTCGGATTTGTAGGGTTTCTAGAGATTCTAGGGTTTAGGGTTTCGGGTTTTTAGGGTTAAGGTTTTTTTTGGCGTGCTCTTGCTCCAACCGCTGACTGCAGACTGCGGTCCGGCTAGGTGGGTTAGCTAGATCTCAAAGCCACCCTTCAGTTGACATCCTGCAGGTTGCGGCATGCTTCAGCCCAGCAATCCCGATGCGGGTGCGGCGCGGGTACGGGGCCAGGTACGGTGGGGCACGCGCGTGCGGGTACGCGCGTGCGGGTACGCGCATGCGAGTACGGTGAATATTTCGGTAAAGCCTTGCTGGTCTGACCCGAGCCTCCCAAGACATAATATAGGATTAGTGCTGCCAAGCAGCTTAGTGATTGCCAAGTGGGCACCGAGTTGAGATACACAAGCTGCCGTCCGTCGCTCGTGGCCGTCACAAGAACGGAAAGTCCAGCAATCCATGCTTCCCAGGAGTAATCCTTGCCAACGCCGTCCTCCGCTGCCTTCCGAAAATGCGCGGAAGTACTGCCGTTCTTGCGACACAGGCTGATTTTGAACAATCACGAACAATGGGTCAAATCCCTCTACATGACAGTCCCTAATGATATCCCGGCCTGGCCTGCGATCTCTTCGGCTTCGGAGCTGTGGCTTCTGGGTTAGATGAGCTTGAACAGTTCTATCTGCGTCTGACAGTCAGCAGTAGAGTTACCACACACAGCCAATCCGTCCAGCGCAGTCAAACTGCAAAGCTCAAATTTCCACACGCTCTCAATCTGACCAAAGTCTTGGGCCAGGCCTTTTGACTCCACAGCATGGGTGGGGAGATGTGGGGAGTAGAATAAATCTATCTCAATCTCCACCATTGTGTTCTGCACAGACATAGCCATCACTAACGGGGGCATTGCCCGGCAATTGCTCCTGATGATCCTCAAGCTGCTCGTTCAGTTCTTCCTGAATGCTTGGACAGCATAGCTGCTGAGGCCCCAACGTAAACGTTTTCATAACTCGATGCCACTTTGTCCACTGCATCTTCGTGATCTTCTTGCTTGCGCGCTTTGCCATCCTTGCATGCTTTGCCATCCTTGCGGCATGGCTTTCTTGGGCACGCGTCGTCCTTAGCTACTGCGCGCTGCTGCGCAAATCTGGACACGTCGCATTCTGGCTCACGCGTGTGTTGCGCGATGTTCGGGCAGGGACGTGAGGGCCAAGCTTGTCCAATCTCCCCAGCTTCCGCTGCCCTGGCAGGATCAAACGCACGTTGCGCGCTGGACTTTTCTGAAACACTCAGACACTCCAGGCATCTTTCCAGGCTTTGAAACGGCACAAAAGATGCACAAGCAATAAAGCTCACGCAGGCGACACGGTTTACATTCTTCCAGCGACTCGGATGGAAGTCTTGTGGGCTGAACACACCAAAAATCCTCAGACCCCAAACGCTGTACCCTACCTTAGCCGTAGCCCGGGCCTCAACTAAGCCCAAAATGGTTTCGCGATAGTTGAAACGACTTTTGAGTTCAAGCGTGTTCCCTACCCAGGGCCTACAAGCATTGGTTTGTACTGATCTGACTCAAGGCGCGTGCGGTAGGAAACGAGGGGAACATCTACTTCGTTATTTTACAAAGGTATCGCTGCGTAAACGTCTTTGTATTTGCGCCATTCTCTGTCCATGGCGATATCTGGCCCAGCTTGGGCTTCTGAGGAACACTGGTAAATAGTCCAACGATTTGGCTTACTTGCCATCCCTAGTAGCTGATGCTGCAGCTATGACTATTAGTGCCTGTGCCCTACTAGCAGGAGGATATGCAACCTCTTAGCGGTGAAGACAACTTTTCTGTACCTGAGACAATAAAGCTTCTCAAACTCCATCGCTCCCCTGTACAGGGTAAGGCAACGTGATGGAGCTTATTGTTAAAGGCAACTAACTACCTTGCTACGAACGTGGTAGGCGCTACCATGCATTACTTTGCCCTTGTATTCTGCAGGGATTATTCCTAGGCTGCTGCCCACCCATAAATCGCCTCCTACGAGGTCCCACGGTAAGATAATTAGTGCTTCCGGGTTGATTGCTCTTGTCGGTATGTGCCTTTATTGGCATGCCTTGGATCAACTGTAGCGATGTCCACTCATTGTTGGTGATTTGCAGGTGCACACCAGGTTGTCTTTGCCCTGCAGTTTCGTCTTCCACTGCCCACGGACTGACGGAAATTTGTTTCTTCTTGGGCTCCGCTGCCTGACAGTTGATTAAGGGTCTTTAGGGTTTAGGGTTTTTTAGTATAGGGTGTTTAGGGGCTTCGGGGATTTTAGGGTATGGGGTTTGCAATGTTTAAAAGGTTTAGGGCTTTAGGGTTTTAGGGTTTAGGGTTTCTAGAATTTCCAGTGTTTAGGGTTTTTCAGGATTTCTGGTTTGAGGGCTGGGTTGGGGCTTCCAGGGTGTTGGGTCTTTACGGTTTAGGGTGTTTAGCGGTTTCAAGGTTTCTGGGGTTAGGGTCTTTTAGGGTATGGGGTTTGTAGGGATGAGGGTATTTGGGGTCAAGGGTTTGGAGGGTTCAGGGCTTCTTGTGGTTTAGGGTTTGGTCATTGATTGTATTGACTGTCACTATGGACCACCATCCCTGCTAGTGTTGGCACTTTTCTGATGTGCAACGTGACAGTTATGCTCCTGGTGACAAGGACACCCACCATCCTTGTCACTGCTCGCACTTTTGGGAATTTTGGCGACATCGGGAATGACGACACTTACTATGATATGAGACTTGCGCATCCAAGGCCCCTCAAAAGCAAAAACGGTTACGAGGAACCTTGCTAGGCACCCACATCCTCGTGACTGCTCACATGTTTGAGAGGCCTGGGCTGGGGGTCAGAGGACCATACCATGGTGGAAGAGGGGGGTGGGGGGTTGGAGGGCCTCTGAATACTGCGCCCGTTAGCATGTCGGGGGAAAAAATTACAACTCAGCGAGAAAAGAGGTACAACCTAATCTAGCTACCCTCAGAAAGTTCGCCAAAATCAGCATGACGCCTGATGTCGAACATCAGCAGCACGTGGCAGGGGCCACACTGTGTGGCTGCGAACTGGTGCGGGTCGAAGGGACTCCTGAGTGATTGACAATCACTTACGGTGAGGGGCAGTGGAGGAACAGGAGAGCGGTAAGCCTCAAAATGGCCGACACCATGATTCAAAAGGGCATCTTCGAGTTCTGTACAAGTCAACATACGAAATTGCAACCCAGGTTCATGGCCAGGTCGGCAAAGTTCATGAACCTGGGTTGGGCGAGGACAAGCGTGCTCCCGATGTTCACTCATCAAAGCTGATACGATTTTCGGGACCAAAGGTGATCCAGGGATTGAAGTATAATGACACGGCCTTTGCTGTGAGGGTGCATGTTGCCGCGGCTATATCCCGAGCAATCCAACTCCTGGACTCCAAAGGTTCCATACTTTCAGACCAGTTGCTCGCTCGCGCAAGACGGTGGCTTCCACATCCTGTGATGAGTCCAGAGATTTTTTGTTGGCGGACCCATTTTCTGACTGTCCGCACTATCGGAAATGCTGGCGTGGCGTGACCAGCGCACTTCCGCACTTTGATAGCGCAGAGATTTTTGTTTGGGGGCAAAGCTTTCCTTGTTTCTCAGCGGCTTCTCAGCCTCCCCATCATACTTAGGCTGCCGTGGCACATCTGCGGCTCCCCCGAGTGCAGGTCCAAGAGCTGAAGAGAGGTTCCTGACAGAAGGAACACAGCAATGGAAAAGATTCTGAAGCTTGGATGTAACAAAGATTAGCGAAGTGCAGAAGCTGCTTAGAAATTGTGCAGCAAAGCGGCCCGAACCCAGCAGCAGCGCGCTGCGGCTCAGCCAAGATCCGCAGGCGGCTGCCACCGAGAATTGACGCCTTCAAAAGTAATCCAACCAGTACTGGCGATTAAAGACAGGCAAGGTACCAGTGTGTCGGTAGTGGTGACGACACGATATGCGGATATGCGGCAGCACCAGGAGCAGTGACAGACGCTGTTGGTAATCATCCACAAGTGTGAGTTGTAGCGCTGAGTGCAATACGGACAGTCGCCCATATGAGCCTTGAGACGCTTGTGTGACCCATTCATGAGCCAGGGAGCGAACCGAAGTTTGGCGGCGAGTCTCCGTACAAGTCCAGTAGGCTGGCCTGCAGAGGTCTGGGTCGATGGCTTTCTCAGTTGAAGGTGCAAGGCGTTGACTGCTAGCCACACTACTTTTCGAGACCTGCTACCTTGGTGCCTGAAGACGCTTACACTGCTAGCAGGCCTCCCTGTCCACAGCGATGAGCTGCACACCGGCTAGCGAAATTGTGGCCACCTAGGCAGAGCTTGTGCAGGTCTTTGAAGCTTGTCCGAACCACAAGCGCGGCATGCATCTTGAAGCTCTCTCTGGTTGAGGGCAAGTCATGAGCCATTTTGGGAGATTGGCCCCGGCACAGCCCACCCTAAGGCCAACAACCTCCATTCTGAAAAACTCACGATCAATGTGCTACAGAATTGCCTGCGCAAGCTTTGGACATACGAAAAGCCACCTGTTCATGTGAGAAGGGCTGCAGGCACACCTGGTGCACGTCATAGCTGCTCTCGTAGCCTAAGCAGATTTGGGACAAGCCAGTTTGCAGCACCTGCATGCTTGACAAGAACAGCTTGTACAAGGCCCCATCACAGGTTGAAAACTGCCAACGAGCTTGCTGCAAGCCATGAAGCTCAGTATGTCTTCTTGGGCCGTCCCCAAGCCCTGACTCCTAAACTTCCAGAGCGTAAACCCCAACCATACTACGTCCGGAAAGGTGAAAAGGCATGGACCCTTGTGGTACGTCGTCTTTTCAAACACTTCTCCTGAGGGAAATGTGCAAACCTTCTGTTTGAGATATGGGATCTCAAGGTTTCAAAGCCAAAAAAAGACTGGACTCCGTCCATAAGACGGGGGACTCATGATTTAGAGACGTGACTATGCTCGGTGGGCCCAAGACCTAAGACCCTCAGACTCAAGGAAAATGCGGAGGTGTTCGTTCATGCACGTTGAGGGGTTCGGGAATGTTGGGGATTTAGGCAGCATTTGTAGGGCTTGGAGATGGTTTTTGGTTCCAAGTGCTGCTAATCAGCTGCCATGCAGAGCGTACTCACCATCTGCATCACGCGTAAGCAGGTGGAGGCCCTGCGCGCAGCGCGCCCACACTCCTCGGAGAGATTGGCTCTCCTTCTGATGCCGTGTAGAAAATTTTTCAAATCATAGTAGAGGAACACCAGTAGCATTTTTCACCAACAAGCAAGAGGAATGGAGAGAAAGCATGGCATTGGAATTTTGCGATCCAAGGCTTAGGGATTTGTCGGCTAAGCAGGGGTGGGGTGACCTGAATACACTCTGGCTGGCTCGATTGGGAGCTTATCTTGGGTTCCAACGACCCCTTGATCACAAACTGCCACATGAAAGCTAATCTTAGTTGAATCAGGGCTGCAGTGACTCGGCTTTAGCGTCCAACTGTGGATAGAGTTAAGTAAGAGCGTGCAGCACTGAATCCATCAACACCTGGAATTTGCTATTTGAGCTCAAACAAAATACATGCACAAGCATGAAGCACAAAGGCAGGCTGACAGCTGACCAGCTGCCATCAACACTGTTCTCCAGCTTTGGGCGCATACGCATCTCCACAACCGGACTTTCGAACTTCCTGGGATGCAGCAGCGCGACAAGATACATTTCACGAGACTCTGCAAATGGGCTGTTCAAAATTGTCCCCAAGATCTGCAGCAAACAGCTTTCTGAACGGGTTAGCCAACAACTTCCTGCTCACACCCACACTGATGCCGAAATTATCCCCGTAATGATGGAGTGGATAAGAGAGCCTAGCTTCTAGGACGCTTATTCGCTAGCACGCTTGCTTCCAACCATCATCCAAAGCGCCTACCCTTCTTGGAGAAACCTTTTGTGTCACAATACATTCAAAACGGAATGTACTGACGACTGTAGTGATAGTAGGGGCTGTGCCGGAGGCGATTGCAAAATGACGACAATAACAACAAGGTTCTCCGCACGATCTTGTCACGAAGATTATGCGTAGGCATGCTCTTCAATGTGTCAAGCTGACTTGGCTAGGTTTCAAGTGACTGCGGCTCGACTGGATGACGAGGGTGCTGCCAAGGTCGAAGTACCTAAGACATGTGACTTTCCATAACAAAAACCTAAGCAAATTGGCATTGTCCAAAGATGGGATGGTCTGTACGATTGAGTAGGTCAAGCCAGGGATGCTCGGATACGGCGCAGCGCTGAGCACATGACCGATCTTGATCATCATTGGGCGTTGATCATGGTTTTTTCCCTGGTTTACTCTTCAATGCTTCTAGGCTACTCTGCTGCACCATGCTGCTCCTGTCAAACAGGTCAAATCAAACTTGCAAAAGGTTATCATATACTACATCACGCCCTTCTTCAAATTCACAAGGGTGCTCGCACGAGGAGCAGACTGAACAACTGCACAATGTCTTGCGTAAGCTTGGCAGGGCTGGACAACTGTTGTTGTAACTTGACACTCGAAGCTGCAGCTTTCTTGACAATTCTACGTTCTCCTCTTCCTTGCGCGCCTGCACAAAGACGACCGCAAACAAAGCTTCACAAGGCAGAAGGGTGCGCAGGGCCCTCCCTCAAAGGAACGAGACTCGTTGAGTCCTGGAGCTCAGGCGTGCAGAGCTGGAAGGAGAGGTGCTGCAAGCTGCAACCGTCCTGTGGCGTCTTTGGGGGATATTGTTGGGATTGCATGCAAAAGCGATTCTACTATTCTAGCTTCTAACGATTGTGTCTCTCAAACCACAACCATCTTTGGGATCCGCATTGAAAGGTCTCCAAGAGACCAATGAAAAGGCTAGGGTTCAGTCTCGACAAAACAAGAAAAAAAGAGCAAAAAAAGCACGAGCTCGCGAAATCTCAAGAAGCAATATGGGAAATCTAAACTGTAGACGGTGCTGCCTTCTGCCTCAGGGCTTCTGGATCTCATGCTCAGCTGAAGAGAGCCATTCCAGACCAAAAGTAAGCGCATAAATGAGGGCCTGGACCATACACAACACACACAGGTCCAACAACTTGCCCGCCACGACAGACGAGGACAGTTCGAGCTTTAAAGGATTATTCTGAAGGTGGCGCAATTTTACACGTGGCCTCCTTGTGAGCTTGTACTGCACACAATCACTGCGCAACAAATGAAAGATGGGAATCCTTGACCGCCATCAAGGCTTCAGAGTGGGACCTCAGCTGTCTTCGGTTCTGCGATAGCTGAAAGTGTAAGGCTTATGGAGGGTTTGTGTAGCTAGCTGAGGCATAAAGGCTCATGAGACCCTTTAGAAACGAGGGTTGGGGAGCTCAGCGCGTTGACATCGAACACCGGACTTGAATGAATCCCAAGAAACCTCTGGATACAAATTGCAGAAGGCGCTAGAGGACCCTTTTTTAGATTGGAACTGCAAAAAAACATGAGGTGTACCAATGGTATTCACCAGCCTGGAAAACATCAATACATCATTGTTTTGGGGCCATCGTTTTCATCAAAACTGCGGGTTCGAATGTAACATACTGCGCATCTTGCGACAGAAATGCTCGAATGTCCCACCTTGTGGTTCAAAGCAATGGAAAACCAAAAACCCAACTTGTTCTGCTTGTTGGAGGCAGGCGCTCATGTTAGTTAAAAGTTAAAAGCTAGGATGATCCAAATGTTACTGCCACTGCCACTCAGATTGCGCCGCCACCATTCGCAACTGCGAGGCTAGTGATGATGACGCAACTGCGACGAAAACACAAAGATCGAGTCCTACCAGGACTGCTTGACACCCCTACAACCCTCATGTGTGGGTTGCTTTCATCTTCCTTGTGGCTCCACAGTGCAGTCCAGAGGCCCGCAGAGAGCCAGAGCCTGGCGAGGTCGCTGGAACCGCGTCAGGCGTTTCCTCTTCAGGATGATCGGGACCATAGGTACGCATTGTAGGCCTGTACGAGGATTCTAGGCGGAGGCAGATTAAAAACAAAACCACACCAATGGGACAGAGCTGAGAATACATTGATAAAATTCTTCGCAACAGAGTGCCAATGTTGTGCATTCTGCGCTATGGGATTGACTTTTCAGCGAGTTCCATGTGGTCTTTGCTTTGGCAAAACTTGGACTTGGGATTTCGGGCTCTGGGACTGCAGCATGAGAGTGATGACTCTCATGCAAAGATATGTATCTCCACCTCGGATTTCAACAGCTCCTTACAGAAAATTGAACCCTTCAAGTAGCGATCCCATTCTCACAACTCGCCCATCTCGTGCCTGAGGGTGCGCACCAGATGGGCCTGGCGTACGTGACAGCCACAGCTATGGGGCGCTTGTTTAGTACCAGAGTGGGGTCAACAAAGACACAAATGAGTCAATTTAGGCAAGCATGCAAGATACGCATCCTTTATCTTTTCGTGGCTTGGGTGCCACAGACTTAGCCTCAGTACAGATTTTGGGCTAGGCCCATGCCAAACGCTGCTAAGACACATCTGGGACCACACGCAGCGCAGGAGGTGTTTCGAATTGATCTATGTCCGCCCACCTCTGGCAAGTCTGGGCTTGATAGTGTGAAGTGGAGGGGGGAGGACGTGAGCCTTAAGACAGGGCTGCGGCTGACAGTATGAAGAAAGATGGTTGAAGGACACCATCCTGCGAATCACCAGTTCTTGCTGGGCATCCTGACAGCTTGATGGCCTTTGCTGACGGGAACCTCAATCATACGGCAGCCCACCACCACACAGCAAGTCCATCCTGAAGACCCTAAGACTGTGCCTCCAGGTGTGCACCTTTGGAGTCAGGTCTGCTGCGTCCTAGACCAGGCAGTGGCTGAAACGAAAGAATCAAGCTGGTATTAGGACAAGGAGCCTCCAACGAGAAAAGTGCTGTTCGTACGTTAAGCATGGTGTAGAAAGACTCACGGCTTGAATGCTGATAAATAATATTGAATAATGTGATTTGGTGTGTGGGGATCGGGAGGCGGAAAAACAGATGCTAATGCCCATGCCTTCCAAGAGCTCCTACAACGACAGAAAAGCTAATTAAAATGAAACATGCAGGATGTCAGCCTCCAGATGCAGGGGTGTGTCGAGTTCATCCCTGCCGCGCTTGCGACCAAAGGCCATGGCATCTCTTCAGGCTGCCTAGCACAGCTCTCGCAGTGCTTTGCTTCTGAAACTTTTGGTGGGCAGACATTGTAGCATTGTAGTGCAGTGCAGGGAGCCCCCCCAAAGGGGGGCACCCTTTAAACGCTGATTCGGAGATTGATGCTCTGTCCCATCCAACTCATAGTCGCATGCATGGGACCACTCTCATCACAAGTTCTTGCGGAAGTGACACCCTCTGGTGGCGCGCATGCCCCAAGAGTAACATGCGTCACCTGCCATTGTGAAACTAATTACGTGACATGCGCATGCAGCTTAGAGGCTGCGGGTGCAAATGAGAAAGCGCAGGTGACGACAGGTGGCGACTGTCACAGAGCGGCCACCGAAACGACAAAACTTGAAAGTTCCACTTTCCAGCACAAGCGCTCCGACGGTTCCCACGTGCAAGGAGTAGATAATGGTCTTGGGTGCCCTTAAGGCATCGACCTCACCGTAGCCGGCATAAAGTTGGCACCAGCGCCTCAGGTTTTCATGAGTTGCGTTGCCATGTAAGCCGATCAGAAGAAGGTGTTCGGGAGGTCCACACTACTCCTTCCTGTCGCTGCTTCGACCCAGACAGTTCACAGCATTTGAAATACCCCAAGATGCATGCAAAAGCTGACAGAACTTGCGCATCATACAAAGGACTGCGCACGGTGTCGCGTGCTTGGCTCTAGAGCATTAAGCCCCTGAGGGCGCTTCATGCGGCAGAGCCTGCTGCGATGTAAAGGCCTTGCAAGCTGAAGGCATTCTAATGGTTGGAAGCTGAAACTTCCCAAGCCAGGCTGGCCTACAAGTCTTTAGCCGAGCATGCTCCAGAGTTCAGTGTTGAAGGTATTTCACAGGCCTCTACACTGGGCTCGCAGAGACTTGTGTTGTCATGCAGTGACGAGATCCACTTGAGCTTATTGAGCAGATATTGGAAATCAGCTGGCCTTCACCGCCTGCTGCGCTGCCTGGGCAGCCTTTGCAGCACGAAGGTGCCGGTCAAGCTCCTGCACCCCCGGACCACAGCCGCTGCGCATCCCTCAACTGTTGTGGAGTACAGCATAATATAGCTTGCAACAACGCTTTATGACTGCTTCGCCCGGATGTATAGAGGTCTAGGTTCCTGTAGTTTAGGAAATGTGTGTGCATAGTGGCAGGCAGGACTTCACGCCGCACAGTCTAGACGAATCAGATTGCACCCGGATTTGATCGAACCTCAAAATCCCCGCAGGCAACCTCCTGAGTCTCATCAGGGAGCGCCTGGCGGCGGAGCCGTCACATGCCCAAAGTCAGCAATCCGCTGTGGTGCGGAGTTGTACTGAAGCATCAGGAATCATATCAAATCCCGGCATCAGGGCCAGGACTTAGTGCGGAAGCTGGTCTCACCGACAAAGCTGCCTCCACAATGGCGTGCCGCTGCGCCGGCGTGAGCTGGGGCAAAAAGAAAAGGGATTGGAAGGGTTGGGCACATAAATGGTGACATGGAGGATTGTAGCCAGCGACTTTGTAGATACTTGCTGGCACAAACTCTCAGCATAGATGTACGTCCCTCCACGATGCTTTGCTACCTGCTTTTAACCCTCCACGATGTGGTGTTTTGCCTTCAAGAAAGACCATTACTTGGAGGGTCGCTGGGGTTAG